>JAWDEX010012537.1:0-34822 GCA_035221805.1 Trichilia hirta
TACTGGCATGCTTGATGCCTTCAGGAAAACAGTTCGACATGAGGGATTTGGAGCATTGTACAAGGGTTTGGTCCCCAATTCAGTAAAGGTAAGTGTAATTACTATATTGTGAGAGCAGCTTCATTTGAATTTATATACTTGTTTATCATCAGTTTGAGATAGTTATTTCCATGCATTTATAACTTTGATTTTTGTTTGATGTAAATATTTTAACTAATAATTTCCTTGGAGATGTTTATTGCATTACATTCAGATGACACATGAGGTAATCCAGAGATGACTCTTACTATACCCTTTTCCATTTCCTATAGGTTGTCCCTTCTATAGCAATTGCATTTGTGACATACGAAATGGTGAAGGACGTTCTAGGAGTTGAGTTGAGGATTTCTGACTGACGCAGAGGAACTGCAAGATTTTTGTAGAACTTCACGGTGTATTTTGCAACCAGAAGGAATACTAGAAGTAAACTGTCTGGAATTATTTTGCTGGCAGGCAAGGAGAAATCTGAAAACCAGTAAACCACTTCCGATCCGTGTCAATAACATCCCTTCCCACTTATACACGGTTGGTCTTTTATTTATACACGCTGTGGTAACAAGTATTTCTAAGGAAATGATGCTCCAGATGCATCATTCTAATAGCTTACAGGTGAGCTTTAATTTAGGTTATTCCCCGGTTCTATCTGTGATTGGTCATTAAATAAAATCTTATTACTGTTTGGAGTGTTTGGTGCCATAACTTTTACTCTGAATTTTTATGTATTCCCAAAGCTTTAACAAAATGGTTAATAACGTATGACCTTCGCTCACTCAATTGAGCATGCTGTCTCAGCTGTTCTACCAGAGGCTCTATTAGTATTTAACTTTTGTAAACATGTAGCATTCGAACACTTGTTAGGGAATGGTACTTCTGTATCAATTTAATCATGCCCAATTTGTTATATTGACCGCCATAAAAGGGGCGGGAACAATCTTTACTGATTTAACAATCAGTACACAACATAACCCAAAACCATACTCGGAAGAGAATGCAGATGATACTCTCTCTTTTTAAATACTATACATGCATAATAACAAAATGAGATTTTTCAACCAACCGAAAAAATGAAATGCGCCCAAGTAGAAAAATTCGTCCCTTACCTATGTTCTTATTGACCGGTCGCCTATTTTGGTTTTGAAAAAAGATGTACTAATAAAAAATTGCCCTCATTGCTAAAAAAACACAATGAACAAATATCAGTGACATTTCTAAGCTGCTCTCCGGTGTCTAACACCCGTCTTTGAGAGCACTTCCTTTAGATAATCACAGCGGCTGCTGTGATAATCAATCCACACACAAAGTTGCCTTATGGCTTCCCTTTTCTCCTCTCCGAGACCCAAAATACCCTCATCCTTCTCTTTCATCATTGTCTCCAAAACTTTGACGTTCTTCTCAAGTTGATACACAGCTGTTGTTAGGTTCTGCTTCTCAGATTCTTCCTTGCTTGCCTTGACTTGTAGCTCCTCAACTTTTTCTCTTAGGACCAATTCCTGTTTTTTCTTGTTTTGCAGTTGCTCAGCTAGTTTGCTCACTTCCATCTTCAATTGCTGCCTCTCATTGTTAGTCAACGCAACCCATTTCTTTGCAATACCAAGCTCTTTTGATTTTTCCAGTACACGTTGAGCATAGTTTCCATAGGCATCTTCATACCTCTCAATCAAAATTTCAAGCCCAGAAAAAGTACTGTTTACTTTCTCCAAGATATCTGTGATCATTCGGTGGTATGCTTCCTTGTTTGCAGCCATAGTTTCAAACAACATACCTATTCTTTCTTCCAGTCTTCTCTGTTCGTCTGCGAACTTTTCTGCTGCCTTTCGGAAGCTCTCCTCCTTCTCAGTTAACAATTGTTCTGTAACACGGAGCTTCTGGTTTGACAGGCGGAGTTTAACTTCGATATGTCGGACATTCTCAATCAACGTACTAAGCTCATCTCCTTTTACTTCCAGATCTCTTTTCAGTTCTTCAACCGTTTCTTCGAACTCGGCAACTATCTGATCTTTAGATTCAACATGCTTACCGACCTCTTCTGTCATTTCTTCAATTTTCCTTTCTGCAACGCTGAGATTCACCTTGCATTCCTGGAACAGACCCTCAACTTGTCTATGTTCCTCACTCAGTTTGTTGTATGCATCTTCCTGTTCTTTTAGCATTTTCTGCTGCTTGCTGATCTGGCTCATTAACTCATTTTTCTGATTTTCCAATTGGACAAGACATCCTGAAGATTCCTCTTTCACACTTTCAAGCTGTGATTCCAATAGTTTTTTCTGGTCATGCAAGGAATCCAACTCCTGTTGTAGACTGTCCACCTGTGCTGTTAAGGCTGTTATTCGAGCAGAAGCCTCATTCTCGGCATTTATATGTTTCTCTTGTAGAGCAGATAACACAGACCCTCGGTCGGTTAATGTTCTTTCCAGTTCAAACAGCTTGTCCTGTAGCCTTGACTTTTCCTGAGTCAGATGACTGGCCTCCTCAATTCTGATTCTTATCTGTTCTTCCAAATCACTTTTCTGGCTGTGTAGGGAGGCCAACTCCAATTCCAAGATTTTAATTTGTGCTGTCAAACTTTCTTTCTCTTCCATAATCCTTTGTTGAACTTCAGTCTTCTTTACTGTCTCCTCTTTCAGATTTTCAATCTGAACTATGTATTCTGAAATTTCTTGAGTTTTTTCCTCAAGTTGCACCACCAACTCAGCTTTCTGGCTGTGAAGAGATTCCAATTCCTGCTGCAGCATGTTGACCTGGTTCATTAAACCCTTGACTTGAGTCGATGCTTCATCACTTCTGAGTACTATCTGTTCCTCTAACTCAACTTTCTGAGTGCGTACAGAACCCAAGTCAGCTAACAGATTGTTTCTCTGTGCTGTCAAATTCTCTATTCTAGAAGAGGATTCAGTCTCATTTGCCTCAAGTTTCTTCACAATAGAAGAGAGCTCATCTTCCCTTTCTTTTGATAACATTTCAAGCTCTGAAATTTGGGTTTGCAGTCTTATATTTTCCTCTTCCAATTGCTTCGCTTCAGTAGCTTTGCCCTCAATCTGCACTTCCATATCTCTATTACGGGCTTGCATGGATTCCAGCTCCAGTTCCAAGTCTGTAACTTGAGTCTGTAATAATTTAATTTGCGCAGATGTCTCATTTCCCTGCACCTCATGCAACATCACAAGACTTGAAAGTTCCCTTTCTTTCTGTGCAGTTTTCTCCTTTAACTGGCCTGATTCGGCAACAAGTTCTTGCATTGCATCCTGTGCCTGTAGAAGTTCATTTGAAATCTCTGAGAGTTTCAAGGTCAGAGATTTATTTTCTTCCTCAGTAGCATTCAGATTGTGACTTAAATTTGAAACTTCCTGTTTTGCAGATTCCAGTTGCTGTTCTGAAGCAGAAATTTGGTCCCCCAGAGTTTGTAGTTCTTGCTCAAGAGCTAGTTTTTGCTCATTCAGCTGATCGGACACAGTTCTCAAGTCTGCAGCAATCTTCTCTCCCTCTTCAACCTTTCTCAGAACTGTTTCTTTCTGCATGACCAAGTTATCTTTATCTTTACTAATATCTTCTAATCTTTGATTCAACTCAACTTCTATCTTGCCAGCAATGACCAGCTTTTGATTCAATGCTTCATTCTGAGCTGAAAGATCCAACTTATCATTGTTTAAGCTTTCAGCTTTAAGTTTCAAATTTTTGATGATTTTCTCTGCTTCTTTTATCTTGCTCAAAGCTGTTTGGTATTCCGTATTTAAAGCTTCCTTTTCTTCATTGGTAGCAATCAGCTGCTTCTTCACGTCAGAGACTTCTAGATTTAGCTCAGCCACTATCTGACGAGTAGCCTGCAGTTTTTGATTCAATTCTGAATTCTTAACTGTGAGTTTTGATTTTTCAGTACTTAAGCTTTCAGTTTCAAGCTTCAAATTTCTGATTATTTCCTCTGCTTCATGCATCTTGCTCAAAGCTGTTTGGTATTCTGTATTTAAAGCTTCCTTTTCTTCACTGGTGGTGATCAACTGCTTTTTCATGTCAGAAACTTCTAGATTTAGATCAGCATCTACCTTACAAGCAGCATCCAGTTTTTGATTCAGTTCTGCATTCTCAACTGTGAGTTTTGATTTTTCAGCCCTTAAGCTTTCAGCTTCAAGCTTCAAATTTCTGATGATTTCCTCTGCTTCTAGTATCTTGATTAAAGCGGTCTGGTATTCCGTATTTAAATCTTCCTTTTCTTCATTGATGGCGATCAACTGCTTCTTCATGTCAGAAACTTCCAGATTAAGCTCAGCCTCTACCTTACCAGCAGCATCCAGTTTTTGATTCAATTCTGCATTCGCAACTGTAAGTTTTGATTTTTCAGCACTTAAACTTTCAGCTTCAATCTTCAAATTTCTGATGATTTCTTCTGATTCTTGGATCTTGCTCAAAGCCGTTTGATATTCCAAATTTAAAGCTTCCTTTGCTTCACTGGTCGCAGTCAGATTCCTCTGCAGCTCAGAAACTTTCAGAGTTGCCATATCAAGTTCTTGCTTTACTATATTGGTGGTTTTCTGGAGCTCACTTTCGAGTGCTCCATTTTTACTGCTTTTGTGCTTCGAAGAATGATCAGAGTCTGAGTTTGATGAAGAATCGGTGTCCTTTTCTTGTTTGCCATGAATTTTTTTCCTTAGCTCTCCTCTGAGATGATCATATTGTGAGTAAAGCAATTGGTATTGGTTGTGAAAATCCTCAATTAACTCAACAAGTGGTTCTTTAACCCCATCTTTTTCTTCAAGACCCTCTCCTTGGATAAGTTTCAAGATCTTGTTGACCTTGTCCTCAATTTCTGCAGTGAATAAGAATCATTTGGATTTTTGGGCCTCAAACAACAGTTTTAGATACGAAGGGAGCGATAGCTTAAGATGCAAATGCAACGCATGAAAAATTTACCTTCGAGTTGATCTTAATAACTGGTAATTGCATTCTGTCAAATTTATTGTGCAACTTCAACCTATTTTTATGTGAATCAAAGTTAACAATGTGTTACCTATTTTATTTCCTTTCAGCTGCTCATCTTTCTGGGGATCAATATGACTTCCTAAGGACTTTATGGAATCCCTCCAGCTATGCTTCGTCATATCTGCTTCAGAACATCTACGAAAATTTCTTGACAAATATAAATCAACACATGTTCGTCTCCATCTAGAGCTCAAGACCTAAAAATCAGTAGAAGTATCTTGTTAAATTTCAACTCTGTGAAACAAAATCGTACAATGGCAATTTGATCATGAAAAAAGAAAGATGAAAGTGACAGCGAACTATTCCATTGTACCAATTTACTAAAAGTTTCCGTTCATGTGAATTGTTCGTCTCAAACTCCATTGGACTATTTGCACCTATCACAACCAGAAAGAACAACGATAAAAGACCACTGATGTGATTTATTTCTTTGATCATGCAATCCTTGATGATTCTATACCCAACAAGCTGCTCAGTATTTAAGGTTCAATAAATGTTTTGGATCATAAACGTGTCAATAGAAACTAAAGTCCTAAAGGATAGAAAGTCCCAGCTCCAATTCCTTCAAGATCATTAATGGCAGAAAATCAAGGCCCCGTGCTGAATGTACTCATTTAAGAATTTACAGCATTACATGATAAATTTTTTTTTTTTTTTTTTTCACTTTATTTTCTGCAGTAATGTAATTTGTATTTATATTTCAAAGCGAAATACTCCCATCTCTTTAAGTGATGTCAAAAGTGGATAGATTATGTCATAAAAAATTTTTAGTGGAGGGTCTGCTAAAAAATTCCATCAACAAAAAGTTTGATTTCGAGAACGAGGCCCCACATAAACATGGGTGACCTTCAAATCCGTGTATCCTTAATACATGTTTTCATGAATTGAATAAAACCGAGTCAAAATGCCAAACAACTAAAAAATATATATATTTTTGAATCTTTCTTTTGCTTGAAAAATATACTTCAATCCAAAAAATAAAAATAAAAAATCATCCTATACGCACAACATTCTAATCTGGCCCCACCTCACCACACATCAAGTTTGGGAAATTTCCCATAAGCATATTTAAAAACGATAAGAAAGACAGCTATTATATCTATTAATTATGAGCTGTTTCTTTTGTTTGTTTTCAAATAAAACAGCAACATAATTAATTCACAATAATTTGTTTAACTTAAGCTAATATTTGAAGAAAAAAAAATAGGAAGTAAGCAAGAAATTAACAAAAAAAAAAAAAAATGTCAATTTAACACTATTTACCTGAAATTTAATTGCTTCACCTTCACTTGCCTTTTTGTCTTCGTTACGAAGCTTCCTGAGTTTGCACCAATCTGCTAGGACATAATCAAATTATAAACAAACTTAACTTTAACCAAAATTAAGCACCACAAAAATTTTAAATCTAATCTTCAAAAACAAACAGAGATCGTCGGAATATGCACAGAACTGATCATAACTTTTTCCACAACGGCCAAACTGAAAATCATGATCCTAACAAAGTTTTAATTGCAAATCATTTCGAGTTCACCAAGATACTTATTCAAATCGTCTGGAGTTCAACAAAACCGCATGAATCGAATATCAACAAAGTAACGAACAATCCAATTACCAGTATAAGAATCGATTTCGAATAAAATTATGCAAAAATAATCGAAAAGAAGCAAATCAACCGGCAAATATAAAGAAATATACTCAATTATTCAAATTCAACATCAAGAAATTATAGAAGTAGAAAAATAAATCGCTAATCAGTTCAATGAAAGAATAAAGAAAGTTCGAAGAAGAAAATTGGAAGATCAAGGCTTACCAGCAAGTCACAGCTACCACTGAAGCAAGAATCTTAAGACTCTCCCAAACAAAGAGAGAAAGAGAGAGATTGTGAATGAGAACTATTAACAAATAAAAAAATAGTTTAAATGAAAAGTTTTGTTTGGATATGGAGTGCAATCGCAAAGTGATTTGTTTGCATTGCATTTTCCAGCTTCAATTTCAGGGGATGGAATCTGGGTAACTTCCCTTGATAACTAATATGCCCTCTTGTTTTGTACTATTTACAGTACCGCCACCTTCCGTTCAATTTCTCGTCCTTCAAGTCAAAGTTTCGCGTATCGTAGTTGAACAAAGCGGGAGATGTTATTGATAGTGGAAAATGATTGGATATCGCTGAGCCATGATCTGCGGCTCCCGCGGTCGTTCATTATTGCGTCCAGATACTGTGCTTGAATTTGCTGTACGACTCTAACAAATGTCCCTTTTTTAACACATTTGTAGCCACTGGTACTGACACATCCTTGCCATTTCAAATAAAATAATTTAAATTTCTTTTTTAAATAAAAAATAATAAAAAGATGGTATTGTTTTTGAAAAATGAGTAAGCTAGTTATTTAAAAAAGAAATAATTAATTTTAATAGAATAATTCTACATATAAACAAATCCATATAGCATAATAATATTGGTTTTCAGACAAGTGACATCATTTATTTTTAATAATTCTATTAAATTTATATTTTTAATTAAGATTATCATCATATTATATTAGTACAAGATTTTATAACTATTATTACTTATTTTTAAAATATTTATTGAAAATAATCAAAAAAATAATCCAACTAAATGATATTATTTTATTATTGATCAAAACGAGGTAGCATATCATAAGAATATGTTAGCCCATTTTTATTACTTTAGTTCCAACAAAAATTGAGTGATATTATTTGATTATATTTATTTTAAGGTGAAATAAATTTATCTAAAATTTTTTCTTAAAATTGTTGTGAATTATTTATAATATTACTAACTATAATTTTATCATGTCTCATTATTTATAATAAGTTATGTGAAAATTATATGATAATTTTATACTGGTTTTAAATAATTTTTACTTTTATTTATATAACATTTTTTGTTACATAAATCATTATTTACAATAATATTTGATTATCTACATATCACGTCACATTATTTTAACGATACATGAGACAAATGCTATGATACAATGAAAAAATTTAACGACACTTATTATTAATACATGCTGCTCTCTTTGAAAGTTTTATACCACCTACTGCATTATTGTACAAACTCGCTATTTTTAACTTTGAAAATTTGAAGTATTCTTTAAAATTGAAGATTAATTACATAAAATTTGAGTCTTTTTTTTTTTTTTTCTATGAAACCAGAATTGGAACAGGTAGACAGAAAAAATTTATAACAAAGTCATAATATCTCCAAATTAAAACGCACTATAATTGGAAAGGAAATAAATAAATTACACTGCTCTTTGAACAATTTGATTAGAAATTAGAATAATACTGTATATAAACTATTCAACAACCCAATAGATTACATTACTAATGCTTAGCCAACAAAACTGCAAGATTGATACAAGCAATGAATGAATTGAATATAATCCATTACCCGAAAACAAAAACATAAAACATAAAATAGATCTCACTGATAATCAGTGAAGAAAGTTTTCATGTAGTTGACTACAAGTTTTCAAGAGACTGCCCTGCTTTTGAGAGTGCTCTTTGCAATCACTCCCTTGAGATGATTGCAGTGGGCTCGGTGATGATCAATCCAGACACACAATTGCCTTATGGCTTCCCTCTTCTCCTCTCCAAGAGTCAACAAATTTGCATCTCTTTCTTTGATTTCGTTCTCTAATTCTCCTACTTTCTTCTCAAGATCGCTCACGTCTTTAATCATACTCGACTTGTCTTCTCTTTGCTTGCCCAACTTAGCCCCTAATTTCGATACTTTTTCTCTTAACAAGGACTCTTGTTTCTCCTTGTCAGCCAGTTTTTCTACTAGAGCTTCTACTTGTTCCTGCAATCTTTTTCTATGATTATTTGCTTCTGCTACCCAATTCTTTGCAAAAGCTAGCTCATTTGACATTTTGGAAATGCGGTTTGATAAATCTCCCTTCGCCTCCAACTTACTGACTACTGAGTCCAATTCTGACAATACTTTGTTTCCTGACTCCAGCGTATCCATTATTCTTTTGGACTGAGCTCCGTGAGTTCCAAACCTGGGGTTCAGCCCAAATCTCTCTTGAAGCAATCTATTCGTTTCCTCGAGCTGCTCCTTTGTTTTCTTGTAGCTATCTTTGTTTTCATTGTGTAATTGTTCTGCAACCAGGATCCTCCTGTACAATACGCGGACGTTATCTTCAAGCGTCTTGCAGAAATCTTCTGCGAACTCCGTTATCTTCCTTTCTGCAACATGTATGCTTGCCTTGGACCCCAATATCTGATGTTTAGTTTGTTTGGACTCCTCCTTTAATTTTTTGATAGTATCCTCCATTTCCTTCACAATTTTCTGTTGATCAGCAATCTTGTTAGCCAACTCAATGTTTTGTTGTTCCAACTCTGTCAAGCTTTTTGAAGATTCTTGTTTTTCTCTAACCGTCTGGGAATCCACCTGCAATTTCTGCAGCTGCACCTCAGCTAACTTTTGTTTAAGATTGTCAACCTGCGCTCTTAACACCTGATTCCGAGTAGAAGCTTCATTCTCAGGACCCTCACATTCTTTCTGCAGAGTAGAAAGCTGATCTTTCATTGCTGACAATCTAGCATGCAGTCTCTGATTTTCCTCTCTCAAGAATTTATTATCATCAATTTCAGTATCTATCAGCTCTTCCAATTTGATTTTATGGTTGCATATGGAATCCATTTTTGATTTCAAATCCGTCACCTGCACCACAAAGCCTTCTTTTTCTTTCAGCATCTTTTGCTCAACTGCTTTCTTTTCTTCTAGTTCATCCGTTAGAGTTTTCAGCTTAATCATATATTTTGAAATTTCTTTCGTTCTCCCCTCCAGTTGCCATTCTAATTCATTTTTTCGGCTGGTCAGGGACACCAAATCATGTCGCATGACACTGGCCTGGGCAGTTAAGCTCTTTACTTTATCCGTCGCGTTCTCTTCTGAAACTCGTAAAGAATCCACCTCTGCTTGTAGATAGCTAACCTGTGCCATCAAGTCCTCAATTCTAGATTTTAAATTGGTCTCATTATCCTTGAGTTGCTTCAGCAAATTAGCTATTTCATTTCCCTTTTTTTTGGATACCAATTCAAGTTCTGAAACCCGGGAATGCAGTTCTCTGTTTTTCTCTGCTACTTCCTTAGCTTCAGTTACTTTGGTTGCAAGTTGTGCTTCGAAATCTCTTTTCTCCACCTGCAGAGATTCAAGTTCAAGCTTTAAGCTACACAATTGTACGTCCAACTCCTTTATCTGAGCTGATGCTTGATTCCCATGAACTTCATGCGCATTTAGAAGATTCGAGATTTCCCTTTGTCTCTCATCTTTTTCATCTCTCAGACTTTTGTTCATAAACCCTACTGTTCGTATTTTTCTCAAAGCTTCCGGGTACTCAGAATTTAAAGCTTCCTTTTCTTCAGTGTTAGCCGGCAGTTTATGCTTCATGTCAAACGCATCTAGATTTTCAAATTTACGTTCTTGCTTAAAGCCATGTGTTGCCCTATGATGTGCATTTCTCAATTTGCTGTTATTAATTTCTATATCCTCAGAGGAGTAATACTCTGAACCTGAGCTGGAGCAAGATGAATAAGAACGTCCCTTGTCTCTCCTTCCACGAGATCTTTTCCCCAATTCTCCTTTAAGCTGATTGTAGAGAACAAAAAGGGATTGGTACTGAGAGTGGAAGTCCTTTATGAGACCAACAAGTTCTGAATCCTTTTTCGATTCTCTTGCAATGTCATCGTCTCTACTTTTAATAAGCTTCAAGATCTTTTTAACTTTATATTCCATTTCTGCAAATAACTAGAAATTCTGAATGGGATAGTTTAACACCAAAATAAAGTGGAATTACATTCAAGACCTCATATTTCACAAGGTGCACATTTGACTTATTCAAGTGGTTAAAAATGAAGTCAAAATATATTTATCAAGTACATTAAAAAAGAAGTCAAAATATATTTCGAAGTGTCGAGGAAATTATCTAAACTAAATAGAACGATCAAGCTACTTCCTTGTTTCCGTGATGCAGCGAGGCACCCATCAATAGTCACAAGGCCAACTGATTGAAGGTTACGCGTATTAAACAACCTCAAGGTTTCAACTTCTAGTAGCTACTTCAAAAACATCACCAATAACTAGAGGAAAAAAGAATCATAATGAAAAAGATGACATCAAATTTTGCATGCTTATCCTTAAGAGTGTATAGTATATCACTTTGGTTATCCACCATGGCAGAAAAAGGAGTTGACACAATTTTAATTTGTGCAAGATTTGAAAGTAATATGAAAATAAACTAACGAAAAATAGCACCTGCTTTACTCGTCTCCATTTGTTCAAATTTTTCTGGATCCAAAGGACTTTATCAACTTCTGATGCTTTAAAAAGATTTGGAATGACCAGCAAGGTTCGAAAAATCAAAGGACCTAGGAAGAAAGAGCGTTCACCATTCCAAACACAACAGGTCAAAAATCTGAAAATGAAATGAAATAGAATATTATTATGAAATATCATGATGATTCCATTATTCAAGGAGTGGAAATGAAACCTGAAAACAAAGTCTTGAAATAATTAATTAATTTATCAAACTCCAATTACTTGCCTGATGATCAATATCTTTATCTAATCCCCCTTGCTATCAAAGTCTAGCAATTACAAACCCAAAACACAAATGTAAATAAACTTCAATAAACAAAAGGACACAATGCCTAAAACATATCATATTGACAAAAAACAAGCTGATAGTACCCACGATCTACACTAGATTTTCTTTTGTTGGCCCAACCTTTCTCCCTCTCAACTTTTACACGTCATCTCCAGAAACATACACTTTAGCTTACTGGAACTTGTGAGGTTAACAACAGAAATCATTAATTTTTCAACTGCTGATCATTCATGTTCTAGAGATCATAAATTTATAACCTTAAGTTACATTGTCAACCTATATTTTTCCAGAATGAGAAAATTCATCGTGTCCACTTTCAATGGAAAGAGTGACAACATGATTTCACATTGTGGTTTCCCTAAATTAAAGTCCTCGGTTCTAGTTCTTTATCCATATATATACAAAACACATTATCTGTATTACCCTGATCCATAAGTATTTTTCCGACACTTGAGGATCATATGTAGGCAACATATTTTGACGAAGTGGACCAATGAAATAGCACTTCATAAATGGATTCAACGAATTTCCAGATGGATAGTGTTCCACCCCATATTGAAACGTCAGCTTCACAAGGGCCATCAGTTTTATGCATTTTGAACATCAAATTCAACAATCCTCTCGTATCTACGCCAACCCTCGTATAGAAGGATGACACCTAGAATCGACCACCACAATTTGAAGAATTTAACCTATTTTTTAATTAATTCTTTACTACGAGATGAAATTGAAAGGAAATTGCTTACATATACGAAAGCGTCATGCAAGGAAAGACATGGGAAAAGGAATTATCAGAATAAATGACTTTAATTAGAATTTAGCTTTTGAATTAAAAGTTTAACAGCTATGAATTCAACAGGAATTGATATGAATAAAGCGTGCAATAAAGAAAGCGAGTCCAAAACAATACTACAACCTTAAAATCAGGCAAATTCAGCCTGTGAACCGGAGGACAATCTTTCTTCATTAAATATTTATTTTTCTGAATTTTCTCAGCAACCAAACAGTAAAGAAAGATTCTTTGTGTGAAAAAAAAAAAATTACAGGCTGTGAAAAGCAAAATTACCTCAACAGGCCGGCAAAGTAAAAACTAAAGATTAACTGATGATCAAGGGAACTTTGAAAGGAAACAAAAAGGAAATAGAAAGGAAACAAATAAAATTATTTTTTTTGACATTCTTTTTTTGTCCATTCCCTGGGATGGAAAATTTGGCGCTTCTTCTGTTACAAATGCCCTTCCTTTTTCGGATTTATTACCGCGAAAACCACTGAATTGCAGCGCAATCTTCTCATAATCTCGTGAACTAGAAAGCGCGAACCGCAAGCGATTGCAGATATGCCGATCCCGTGCTAAAATTATTGGCTACTCATAACGTGATGGCACGTGGGCATTTTCTGCGCTTGTCTTTCTCTTGTCCCCGGATTAGTTAGGAAATAATAGCCTGCAGATCGTGCAGGACAAGGTGACCATACTGACTACAATATGTAGGATAGAGATTGCTTTCCACGCGAATGCATGTCCGTTTTAAAATTTGAACTCGTTGTGCTAGTTATTTTAATTAATAAACGTTTTGTTTGGTGGTACGATACAGTGAGATTTAAACTATTATTGCAATGGTATAAAATTTTTAAATGTTAAATATTAATATAAAATTTATTAATAATTATTATTATCAATTTTAAATGTTTTTAAACTTTATTTTTCAATTATTGTAACTTAAAAAATTATAATATGAAACAATTAAATTAAAAATTTTTTTGGGGGTACAAGAGTTTAAGCTTCAGATTATACTCATATTAAGTTAGAGAGTCCTGTAAAAAAAAAAAAAATAAATACTATATGTATAATTTTTTTATGAACGCATCCATATTAATGATCGAAAATATTAAAATTAAATTGGTAAGTATCATTTCAAATAATTAATTTTTTTAGCAGTAAAAAAAGTTAAAGTTCAAATCACATTCACGTTAAATTAAAGAGTAATGTCAACGTTAAAAAATGGTTCATTAGCCTTTTATATTTTATATTTTTTTTGTGTCAATTAATAAACTTAAAATGAAAGAGTTAATAAGAGTATATATATAAAAAAAATATTTACTTTAGTTTTTGTGTGTTTAGATAAGGGGACAACCCTTGTTTAGAGTTAATTTTATTTTAATAAATATTAATAGAGTTTTAAAATTTTTTTCATAAAAAACTTCTTAATTAAAATATTTTTTTTATTTTTTATTTTTTAAGTATTTATAATAATATCTAAAATTATTAGTATTGTTAATTTAATTTAAATATTTAAAAATTTATAATTTTGTCTAAATATTTTAAATGTTACATTATAGCTCAATATTTTGAGTATTTACAGTATTGTTAAAATTTTTTATAATTTTTATAAAAATTGAAAATAATTAAATTTTCACGGTGCTCGAGGACATATGTCCTTATTACAAATTTTATTAAATATTATTTCTCTCTCTCTCCTTTTTTTTATTATATTATAATTTATTATATTTAAATATATAATATGAGTAGCAATTGTTATTGTTTGAATTTAAAAATTTTATTTGTACGTTGATTTTGAAAGTTTCGTTATTATACAACTAATTAAAATCAAAATATAAACTTTAATTATTAGTTATTAATTATTAAATATAATAAATAATTAAAATTTGGGTATTACTATTATTTAATATATGTGATAATAAATTGTGTATTGATCAAATTGATTGTATGATATAAAAATAATATGCGAGGATATAAAAATAAATTAAATATTTAGTTGATTGATATTATTATAAATTATTTTTTATTAAATTATTTAATATGATATTGTCCAATAATTGTCTAAATTATACATAATATTTGACTTTAGAACATTTGTAAATACAACAATTATATTAAAATTTATGTTAATATGATGAAAAATTTCATATTTTTTTTATTATTGTGAAAATGAACAAATGATATTAAAATTTATTATTTTATAAATAAAATGCAATGCATTACAAAATATCTGGTGACATTGATTGGATAGCTTTCACACACAAAGACGTTAATAAATAATATCAAATTTTGCTGCAGCACAAGTGAGACTGAACTTTTAAAATTGCTAGCACGAACAACAAATAACATCAAAGCTTGGTTGATTATTGGTGCACAATATGTGATATCAAAACAATTGAGATAAATTTTCAACCGACAATAATATAAATATTTAGACAAATGTATCACTATAATATAATTTGACAATGTTATATTATTTCATATATCTTATATTTTTACTAATAAAGAAAATTATATAAAATATATAATAATAGTATTCATATTATTATATTATTTTATATAAAAGTTAGTATAATCGAAATGTCATAATTCAAAATTTTTAAGAGAAATGCCTTTCGTTACATAATTTTTATCTCAAAAATTTATTTTAAATGAGATGGTATATTTATTAGATAGTAAAAGGATATAATGAATAATTTTAAAAATTATAAAAATTTATAATGTAATATTAACAAACCAATTTTATTTATTATATTATTTGAGTTTTCTTTCGAAATGAGAATTTAGAATAAGTAATATTAGTGAAATTTGAAAAATATGAATTTATGCAAGTCGTAATTGTTAATCGGATAGGTAAGTGTAAACTAGATCAGAGCAGCGACTGGCCCAACATCTGATTTAAAAATTCATTGATCGAGTAAGATTCGAGATGTGAGCGACAGTTGGTACGCAATTACTAGGAAATGGCAAATGTGGGATACACGAAAAGTTTCGAGGGTCTCGTTTTCCCAACCTCCATGTCTACAAATAATTGGTAAATCCGTCTTACTTCATAAGAGCAACGAACCAGTCTCCTAAAATTGTCATATCGATGTTTCACTTTATAATTGAATATGGAGAATCACTGGTTTTATTAGCGTCCATGTTGGCAGTTTATTAATTTTTGGCCATATTCACTGCTGATAAAAATGAAAGCAAATCCCAAGTTGAAGAGGTGTAGGCAACCCAATTCATCTTTGGACGCTGTAGATTTGTGAGCCTATTGAAAGTTGCATGAAAAGAGGAAAATTCGTTGCAAAGGTCATCATTATTTATTAGAAACAGAAAAAAAGAAAAAACCATGGAAAGATAGCCCCGAATTCTAATCAGGTTCTACGGATAACGTGTTAATATTTTCACATGCCAATCACGTGGCGATTGCCACGTTTCAATTTGGTACATCATAAACATTTCAAACCAAAATAGAAGAGAAATAGTTTCATTTTACGGTCTAATTTTTTGGGACATCTTTTTATCGTCTAATTCATTTTGGACAGTAGAAATTTAGGGTACAACAGGGTTCTAATTTAGGCTATTATCCTTTTAAGCAATTATGGAGGCCGTGATATTGTATGCCACGAGAATATCTGGTCTCTTAACGTAAGGAGAGGGAGAAGATGTTGACAAGCCGTTGGTTACAATGGGCAAAGCCGCCTTCGAAAGGAATTAATAGAGAACCAGATTCGTTTAATGATTTTATTACGATCCTGACAAATTCTAGCGACTTGATCATTTCAAAATCACTCGACACAATCGTTAATACAAGTCCCAAACAGGACACTGGATAGCTCCTGTCTTCCGTTAAAGTTTCGTATGATCCAATGAGAACAAAATCGGCATTTCTAGGATCGACATATCATGACTTGAAAACTATAGTTACAGTATAGAATTAGAGGTCAAAAATAAATAAAATTTATATTTTCTGAGCAATATAATTGCAGTACTTTAGTCAAAATATGGTAATCCCAAATATAGTCCGAGTTATTAACGTGAATCAAACAAAAAAGACATCAACTCAGACTTAACTCGTGAATTGCCTGTGCCTATGAATAAAATTTTGAGTAAACCCCCAGATGAAGCATCACGAATTGAAGATATCAGCCGCAAGGAATAAGCATATACCAGAAGCATTTTCTGATCACGAACTAAACTCATTCAAGAATTTGTTATCCTGCACTGAAGAGAATTGGTTGGATCTCTAAACCGTTTTATCATTAACAATTCATATCCAGGGTGTCTGGTTTTGAATTAGAAAGAAATGTCTAATTCTTTCCCCTCCACAAAACTAAAAAAAATCCGTTCTCGGGTCTCATTTCTGTAAAGAATTGATGGCATCCATTGAAATGGCCAGTTAAAAGCATATTTAAGGGGGAAAAAGAAAAAAAAAATCTCATTGTAGAAAGGAACTGATTCAGAAAAAAGAGGAATTCTGGTTGTATGATATTTAATGAAACCGTCACCGGAATCAAGATTTCATTCTAGAGTTTCTTTTTGTATATTACACGGATGATCCAATCCGCAAGGAACATAATTGGGAATTGTTTGATTATCGTACTCGGAGTAAGAGGCAAAACATAATCAACTTGAATTTGGGATATCTATTAAAAATCTTAGTGAAAGACTAGATTCGTCACCTCATGTTTGCTTTTCGTGACAAAATATCCATTGAAGTGGAGGTTTTCTTCAAACAGAGAGCTGGGTCAACTATTCAACCAGATGATATTAAAAAGCAGACAAAAATGTTCTACTCAACGTCAGATGCAATCTTCTGCTTTTTCCATTCGTACGCAGCTTCCAGGATCTTGAGATTTGTAGCCTGGCCCTCTTCAGGGAATAGTTATTCAATATACTCCTTCATACCTGTTGGACAAACTTTTGGCATCAGTGACTGAGACAAGAAGGGAAAACTAATAATGTGACATGACAATGGACCAGAAGTAATTTCCCTCCTATGATTGACAAACAACTTCTTTGGATTAAATGAGTTTCGGTCATGGAATTTAAAATCCTAAATTCTTTTGTAAAAAAAAATTAAGCATCAAGAATAGAATATCATATAATAGCCATCAAAAATTCACAGGCATGCTTATCACTGCCATGGAAGCATGCGTTTGGTACAACCTCAAAGATCTATGAAAAACCGCCAGCAAAAATCCCAAATTTTAGTTCTTGTCGTAATGCCAATGGTAATTCAATGGGATTCCTAGAATATTGGTGAACTAATAGCCCACAAGAACCATATTACGATTTAAAAGACTGCCCAAAGATCATCATGCAGACAAGATTGCCAGTAGTTGCATGGGACTCAATAAAAACAACAAAACAATTAGAATATCTTAGGAGAATATATCAACAGTTAACTGGTACTTACCCAGATGCCAGCCCATCATCACTGGTAATTTGCCTCCTCTTTTTAAGTTTCTTCGGCAGTTTAGCCTGTACTAAGCTAACGTCACCAAGCTCACCAAAACTACTTTCTATGTTCAACCACTCTTCTAACAACATAGCCCTTTCTCCCTTCAGTTCAGGAGCAGAAGTTCTGAAGTATTTAACAGCTTTCTCAAAAAACTCTGATGTAGATAAAGGAAGATATGAGATATTCAACTGGTGAAAGGAATCAGATTAATTCAATTAAACAGAAAAGTGTAACAACAATGATAAAAATGGTCAGGAATTGGATGGCTTACTTCTTGCATGCTGAATGCATTGCTTCTTTTGTCCATGGAGATCTTCCTGGACACCATCTTCTGGCGAGTCCGGATTTCCACCATCCTCAGTCATAGCAGAAGCCTCAAATTTTGCATAACTAATCTACACCTTCAAGTGCTTTGTTCGATCTAAGAGTCTCTCATAAAGTGCTCTCGTTCTTTCATATTCACCTTGTGATATCTCAAAATCAATATATGCCTGAAATTAAATGCATATACATGTTATACCCAGTTCTTATATTAAATAGAAATTGTGAAGATATCTGACCGAAAAAGCAGGAAAGGATATCAACTTGGGAGGTTCAGTTCAAGGATCCTTTTTATTGTCATATTACTGTAACTTATTTTTTAACTATTCTTTTGAGCATGCAAGTTCAAACACTCTTAAAACTAAACGATGCATTTTTGGTGAAGACAAAACCAAACAGTAATAAACAAATAACAGATTTTCATACTAGTTAAGACCGTAGAAATAAAAAATAGATACTTAAGGCAACTGAATATATCAGTGTATCTTGGATGATGAAACTTGTTTTAATAAAAACCCTGATATTCCTAAAATACCAAACCTAATAATAATACAATAATGATGAGAACTTAAGAAACCAGAAAATATTGTTTCAATGCGAACAAGAAACAATAGAAAGAACTCATAACGGTTACATACTACTAGTAGTATTACCATAAATAAAGGCATAAATAAAGGAGCAGAGGGTAGAGAGGGGGGATTTGCATATTCTTGGCCTAGGAGGATTTAGCTTTCTAAGCTAAGAAATTTCCTGTTATCTTTCTTTTCAGTTAATTTTCTTTTTGAGTATTGATTGTACATCCTTTTACTTGTAGCTAATTGAGTAATGGAATGATGCTGTAATCATTTAATGATCAATACTAAGTACTATACATATATTCTTGTTATTGAGTATCGTTACTGCCCCATTACATTCCATGGAATTGGTGGTTGAATTTTTGATCTCTACCATTGGTATCAGAGCAATACTCCTGGCTGGGTAAGAGACACGGCTGTAACATAATCTAGTGAGCAAGGGGACCATCAAATCGAAGGGATGAAACGTGGTATGGAGGAGATGAGATTAAGTCTAAAAAAAGACAGAGGAAATGCGGGAGAATACACAGAAGATGTTCATGAACATCATGAATCAGTTCAAAAGGGAGGGAAAAGAACCAAAGAAGGTAGCTGATGTTGAATCAGATGAGGAACACGGGGGGAAGACTAGAGGAACAACCAGTGGAGAGGTGAAAATTAAATGGAGGAAGATCGAGATGTCGATCTTTTCAGGTGAAGAACCTCGGGCTTGGATCTATAAGGCTGAGAGAGTCTTTAACCCCAAACAAACACAGGAACGAGAAAAGGTCTCAGTATCCTTGAGTTTCGAAGTAAAGCTATTAACTGGTTCCAATAGTGTGAACTACGTCTACAGTTTCGCTCATGGGACATTCTGAAAATAGGCATACTTGAGAGGTTCAAAGGTGAAAAAGGATCTAGTTATAGAACTCTGATCAATGTGAAACAAACAAGAATTGTAAGTGAGTATATAGCAGAATTTGAGCTTACATCAGGATCAGTATTAGAGATACCTGAGGAATTTTTGGTGAAGCTCTTCATCAATGGACTTAGAGGTGATTTGAGAGCCGAATTAGCCATGGCCCTGACAGTTTCTTTGTTCACGGCTATATGAAATGCTAGAAATGCAAAGAGAAAATTGGGACTAATTTTAGAAGATCAAATGGGCCAGGCTCATCCGAATCGGGCTAATCCAAAAACCGGACTACTGAAGATACCACTCAGGCCCGAACCCTCCCTTATACCTAATTCTCAGCCCAAAGCCCTAAGTTTACAGGATAAAATTAGATTACTCCCTGTGACCGCAACATCCAGAGAGCGAATTTCTTCTCAAGGAAACATCAATTACAAAAGGGAAACCTTACGAAAATAGACACCAAGAGAGATTGGGCAACAGAGGGTAAATGAACTATGTTTCCAGTGTGATGAGAAGTACGGGTCAAGACATATCTGTAAGAATTGCAGTTTTCTATTAATAGTTCTTGGGGATGAAGAAGAAGACAACCGAGAGGAGATGGAGGAGCAAGTAGCTGATGAAGTAAAGGTGGAGGAGGAATCCATGGCTTTCTCGATTAACTCGATTGTAGGGATAGCATCTACAAGTACTATTCTTAAATTAAGTGGGTTTATTAATAGGTTGGAGGTTGTGGTAATGATTGACAGTGAAGCATCACGTCGCTTCATTTCAAAAGATTTGGTTGGAAAGCTTGGGTTGGTAGTAGATCGAGCTAGTAAATTTGAAGTAGAAGTTGGGAATGGGTTCTGTGTCAAAGGGGAAGGGATTTGTAGAGGTGTTAAGTTGACTTTACAGAATTTGAAGGTGGTTGAAGATTTTTACCCATTTGAGATAGGTAGTGCTGATATTTTTTTAGGTGTGTCATGGTTAGCTACACTAGGTGACTTTTTTGTCAATTACCATAAATTGATCATGACCGTAACTGTGGAAGGGAAAAAGGTGGTGTTGTAGGGAGATCCTTCTCTGTCAAAAGCCTTAGTATCTTTGAAGAGTATGCTCAAGGGTTTTAAGGAAGTAGATGTAGGATATCTGTTAGAGTTTGGGGTAATGAAAAATCAGGAGATAAGAGCTAATTTTCGGGGGATTCCAGTGAAGGTGCAACTGATTATAGATAAGCACGAAGCAATTTTTGACCAACCCATGGAGTACCTATTGACCAAGAACACAACCATGCTATTAGGTTGGTAAAAGGAGCAGTTCCACCGCGAATAAGGCCTTTTCGGTACTCTTATGTTTAGAAAAATAAAATTGAGAGGTTAGTCAATGAACTGTTAACTACTAGTATAATTCAAACTAGCAGCAGCCCCTTCTCCCGTCCTGTTATTTTTTCTTAATTAAATTTGAAGTTTCGTTATCATCAGATCAAACTAAGGCCCGAAGATAGGAAAAAAATAGCTTTACGATCTCATAAGGGATATTATGAGTTCCTTGTGATGCCATTAAGGCTCACCAATGCCCTACAACTTTCTAATCCTTAATGAACCACATCTTTCGGCCATTTTTGAGAAAATATGTATTAGTCTTCTTTGACGATATCCTCATTTATAGGAGCTCGAAAGAGAGGCATTTGGAGCATTTAAAAGTTGTTTTCATGGTTTTGCAGCTTAATAAGTTGATCTCAAAATAAAAACAAATGCTTGTTTGGCCAGAGGAAAGTGGAATACTTGAACCATGTAATTTTAGGTGATGGAGTTGCTACTGGTCTTAGTAAAGTGGACAGCATGTTGGAGGCCAATACCTTTAAGTATTAAAAGTTTGAGAGGATTTTTAGGGCTAACTAGTTACTACAGACGATTTATGAAAGATTACAAAAAAATAGCCAAGCCATTGATAACACTCTTGAAGAAAAATAATTTCCAGTGGGGATTTGAGGCTCAAGAAGCTTTTGAGAAGCCGAAGCAAGCAATGATGGATTTACCGCCGCTCTCACAACCTAATTTTTCAGTACCATTTGAAGTGGAAATAGATGCCTCCGGGGTTGGAATAGGTGCTGTTTTAATGGAACGAGGCAAACCATTAGCTTATTTCAATTAAGCGCTATCACCTAAGGTTCAAGGCAGGTCAGTGTATGAAAAAGAGGTAATGGCTATTGTAAAAGCAGTACAAAAATAGAGGCATTACCTATTGGGGCAGCCCTTTGTAATAAGAACAGATCAAGCCAGCCTAAAACATTTATTAGAGCTGCGAATGGTAACCGAGGATCAGCAAAAATGGCTTTGCAAACTAGCTAGATTTATTTTCTATCAGTTATAAACCTGGGCATAAAAATAGAGCAGTGGATGCTTTATCAAGAATCTATGAAGGAGGCAGCAAAAAGTTATTGCATGGTAAAATAACACACTTAGCAACAGCACAAGTGGGTAAAGACAAACCAATTGATGAAACTAAGTTCTGTGCCTTATCAGTAGGACAATGTGACGCCTTAAAAGAAGTCCATCGGGAGATTACTTTGGATACAAAGTTGCAAGACATTTACCTAAAAGTTTTAGCTAATCCTAATGGTTGTCCTCCATATACCATTAGGAATGGCCTTTTACTTTTCCATGGCAGATTGGTTTTATCCAAGAATTCTCCAAGGATACCAATTCTGCTGAAAGAGTTTCATACTTCCCCAATTGGAGGCCATTTAGGCTATTTTCGAACATTCAAGAGGGTGTCCTCAGTTTTTTATTGGGAAGGAATGAAGAAGTTTATTCAGTAGTACATAAAGAGCTGTGAAGTCTGCCAAACAAACAAATATGCTGCCCTCAGTCCTTATGGGTTATTGTAACCTCTACCAATTCTAGAAAAAGTTTAGGAAGATATAACAATGAATTTCATAGAAGGACTACCAAAGGTGAAACACTTGGATACTGTCTTAGTGATTATTGATAGACTGTCTAAATACTTCCATTCTTAGCTTAGCTCACCCTTTTTCGGCTAAAACAGTAGCTGATGTATTTATTAAAAAGATAGTAAGATTTTAAGGATTTCCTAAATCTATTATGACTGATCGGGACAAGGTTTTCATGAGCACATTTTGGATGGAACTTTTTACAGTAGCAGGAACAATTTTAAAAAGAAGTTTGGCTTATCACCCACAGATATATGGCTAAACTAACGTAGTGAATAAGTTTTTGGAGACCTATTAAGATGTTTTATCGGAACTCAGCCGAAATGTTGGCCAAAATGGCTGCCATGGGCAGAGTTTTAGTATAACATGACATTCCACAGTTCCATTAGCATGATTCTTTTTCGCCCGTTATATGGCCTTGATCCCCCACCATTACTAATATTGACCGATGGTGGCTCAATTGTTGAAGCAGTCAATGTTCAATTATTGGAAAGAAATTCCCTATTGGATGAATTGAAGCAACAATTATTAAAAGCCCAAACTAACATGAAAGCTAAAGCTGAGATGAAACGCAGGGATATTCACTTTGATGTCGGTGATTTGGTCTTCCTACAACTCCAGCTATATAGATGCAAGACACTAACAAGGAAAACCAATGAGAAGCTAAGTCCAAGGTTTTATGGACTTTATAAAATTCTCTAAGGAATTGCTCAAGTAGCTTATCAATTGGACCTCCTTCGTCCTGCCAAGGTTCATTCAGTTTTTCACATTTCACAGCTTAAGAAATACCTCTCTCTAATAGCCTTCTGCCAAGAGTTACCAGTAAACCTTATAGATGAATATGAACTGCAAGTTCTCCTGAGAAGGTATTACAACAAAGGGATAACAATTAAGGTGTCGCTGAGGTGTTGGTTAAATGGGCAGGCCTGCCCGAATTCAAAGCTACATAGGAACCCGTTGAGCTTCTTCGCCATCATTCAACCTTGAGGACAAGGTTGGTCTCAAAGAGGGGGGTATTGATAAGTTTGCTGGCAAAATTTATCAAAAGAGGGGCAAAAGGGTAACTGCAAAAGATGACACAATAATTGGCAACTTAGAGGTTATAACAAATTAACGTGAGGGAAGGTTGCTGCATGGAATCTGCTTAGTTGGCATTCGGTTACATACAACTAGTAGTATTACCATAAATAAAAGAGCAGAGGGTAGAGAAGGGGGGAATTGCTTATTCTTAGCCTAGGAGGATTCAACTCTCTAAGCTGAGAAATTTTCTGTTATCTTTCTTTTCAGTTAATTTTCTTTTTGAGTATTGATTGTACATCCATTTACTTGTAGCTACTTGAGTAATAGAATGATGCTGTAATCATTTAATGATCAATACTAGTACTATACATATATTCTTGTTAGTGAGTATCATTACTGTCCCATTACATTCCATTGAATTGGTGGTTGAATTTTTGATCTCTACCACTTTATCGCTTCGGAACTTTGCTAGATAACATTATAATCAACTTACTGTAGCAAAAAAAAATAACTGGGACACGAAAATGAACAATAGTAAATATGATACTAAATTATCAGCATTTTTGTTTAGCAATCACTAGAAAAAAATTCTGATACATGTGAAAAGAGAGAGAGAGAGAGAGAAATGACTATCTGCAGCCAAATGAACATTGGGATCAAGAAACCAAAGCTGAAAAAAAAAAAAAGGAAAAGGAAAACTTCTTTTAGATTTCTGCCATTTGAAGAACAAGGATCAAGAAATCATTAATTACAGACGGCACAATGTTATTATGTTAAATGATATAAGCAACAATGCAAGAATATTAATGAAATTAGTAGATGAAGATAGGCAAAAGTACAGACTGACTATCCAAGGGACACCTTTCAAACTAAAACATAAAAGTACATAATAGTATTGCATTGGAAACAAAGATCTTATCCAAGTAACTGCCATAACAACTCAGGCATGTCCAAGGCTGGCTGGGCAATTGCAAGCTCAAATATAAATCAAGGTCAATCTGTTTCATCCAAGGATCTCTCTAGTTCAGCATATTTGCTCCATGCATAGCAATTCTATGGAGACCATTCCTAGTATTTCTCATAAAGCTTTCGACAACGATCAATATTACCAAGCTGCATCTCTATCTCAAGTATTTTTTAAATATCTATCAGCAATCAGTAGATCAGTATCAACTTGAAGTCATCAAACTAATCAAAACTTCAGTATGAATCAGAATAACATCTTATCCTTAAAAGCCTTTCTAATAGCATTGCCTAAAATTTGTCGAGCACCATTGAGATTTAACTGTCTTATTTCAAACTGAGCAGCTAAAAACTAGACCTTCGCAAATGAGAATTTCTTATGGGGAATCAGCTTTAGACACTTATCGACAAAAGTGCAAGTGAATATTAAAACACTTAGTTTCCATCCATGATGAAAGGAAAGAAAATTTTGTACTTAAAAAACATCAAAGAAATATAATCACATATTCCCTAAACTAAGGAGGCAAGCGTTTGTATTATGATATTTGGCATATGTATATTATGAAGAAAGAATTGCAGAAAGGCTAATTTTGAATGTGAATCCTGTAAAAGACTTTACTGTTTAAGCTTTTGGCTTTGAAAGCAAAGCAGGATATAGCACAAAGCTTGAATGTGAAGGAAGAAGCACAATAGACAAATGTCAGTAGTACATCAAGACAAAAAAAAAAAAAATCACAATCTACATTCTTAGGTCAAAGTAATGCAAGGTTACCGATTACTGTTGCATCTCTACCTGTCCAAGTTTATAAAAAAAAGGGCAAAATAATACTTTCTAGAAGAACATGTGGCACTCAAAAGAGAATTAAGAGTGAGAGTAGAATTGAAATTTAAAACTTTAAAATTTCAGGTTAAAGCTAAATCAGGATAAGAAGATATCAACTACATGATTAGGATAAGAATATAACAGTTACATAAAGGGAATTTAATATAAGAAACCGGTAATAATTAAAACTCTATTGAGTTATTTTCATTTGATTTATACTAATATTTTAAAATAAATTGAAAAGATTACTTGTGGATTGGGAAAGCATTAGAACTTATTTTCAGTGAGGCTCTGGAAGGTTGCATGCTTTTATTGCTTCTAGTTCTAATAGTTTGAACTTTTAACTTTGCTATTTCAGTTGTTTTAATTCTGTTTTGTTATTAAATATTATCAAAGAGCAAGAAAATTGCCTTTAGCAGTTAATAAAAGTATTATTTAGCTACTTTGCTCTTAAATTTACTATTGTAATGTGAAATACATTTAGTCCCTATCAAATTGGTATCAGAGCAAATGATATTAATTGTAGGATAACGATGGTTCAAACACAATCAAGTGTTATTATGTATAGGATTATAATAATATGTTAAGATGTGTAGTGATTAATGATAACGTGAGTTATATCATGATATAAGATATAAAATTAACACATAAGTATAAATAAGAGAACTAATGTACTGGACCGACTTATCATGAGAATACTACATGGATTGTTATATAAGTGTTATAAGTAATTCTCATAGTGATAATAGTGTATGTGATCCTTTGACTTGAAATTATTATGATTCCCAATATAATAAATGATATATTTTGATATTTTTAAATATCATCTATAATAGAATAGAGTATAAAGAAAATAATTGGATATACCATGAATTATGTAGAGAGATATGTTTGATCAAGATAGGATTTATTCCTTCTATATTACAGGAGTGATAACTTTGGCCTTTTGATTTAGTATAATTATAAAAATGCATAACCATACTTAAATAAATTAATATAGGGATATTGATATCATTTGGTTGGATAATTATACTCTAAATATCAAAAAATAATAAAAAATTAAACTTTACGAGAGTGACACATTTTATATCTCATGTTCAATTAGGTATCAAGAATAAAGAGATTAAACTATATAAAAATATTAGTCACAAATTAAGGTGATGTTAAACTATTTACATTCTTATTACTTAGGTAGTTATGATGTATTGTTAGACACTGCTCATAACTTATAGTATTATAATTAAATTATAGTATTACTACCAATATTCTGAGAATCTATTGAATCGCACATAAGATCGAGAATAATAAATGTATAAATTTATGAGATAAATTTATCAAGTTCATAGACTCTTAACGTAAATTAGGTATTATATTTGAACTGAGTCTACTAATTAAGATTAGTTAAATATATTAGCTAAACTTAATTAAATAGACTGAATTTTAAGTGTAAGGCCATGTCCAAATATAAACAATGAGTCGTATTTGCTCATTAATGAGTTTATTGAACTCAAATTCATAAAAATTCTAATTCGTATTATAAAAGGATACTTCTTGATGCCTTTTATAAGGTGTGCATTTAGGGTTACGTTTTTTTTAGAGAGAGCTTTTCTTTGAAAAAGAAATAAGAAAATGAACACGAAAAATAAAGACAAGAAAGGGAGCTAACACTCCGAAACTCTATTGATTCTCGATCGTATGAATACCATAGAGATACGAGTTTGAAGATTTGCATTTTAATAATTCATCAAGTCAATTATATAAAAAAGTATGAATTCAAAACTTATAAAATATTATGTTATTACATGGATTCTTGGTTGAATTTGGGAAAATTTTAAAATTTTGCTGTGCATGTATGTAATCCCATTTTCTTTCAGTGGTATCAGAGCCACTTATGATTAACTTAATTATTTTTTTATGGTTAGTTTATGATAATCTGATTTGACGAGATCTTATTATTCTGTGTTTAATATGATAAAATCATTTTTTTAGAAATATTTTGGATTGCATTTAATGTAATTAAATTATAATATTATTTTTGAAACATCTAAACTCGTATTTAAACTGATTAGATGAGATCTAATTGATACATGTTGTTCTGTGTTTAATGTGATTAAACCATATAATCATTTTTGATGAAAATGATTTGTTCTATTTTGTGATGTTAATGTAATTATACAACTCGCATATATTTTGATTTGTTTAATACGATTAAATGGATAAAAATGATGTGAACTGAATAGATTTGACATGCTATATAAATCTCTTTAATACGATTGAATAGATTCAAATTAGATCCAGTTAGTCTTATAACATGTAAGTTGTTTAATATGATTAAATAAATGCGCATAAATCTTTTTAATGCGAGTAAATGGATCTATGTAACATTGATTAAATGCGATTAAATTACAATCCAAATGCAAATAATAAAATTTGTTTATCTTTTAGGGGCTCCACACTCGATCTCTCGCAAGGGCACTGCCCCTTGACCCTGCTCATTAACCGGCTAGTAAAATCATCGTAAGGGGTTGAATCCATGATATTTTAACTTTACTTATACTGCGTTGATAACATAATTCTATGTTTTATAAATGCATGTTTTATTTAAACATAGTGTAGTGCATAGTTATAGCCTAAAATACTAATGTGATCAGATTACTTAATGTATTATTATAATTATAATATGGCTTGCATGTCGTGCCTTCTCTTTAAATAATCTCTAAATATATATTCTTTTCTCATCTAAATTTTCTCGAATGTAACTCAAGGTTTCTGTCAAATTATGTATATTATATTATATAAATAAAGATATAAAGAGCTTGGAGATTATAGAAATAAACAATTGGAGCTCATACATGGATATCTAAGGTATAGAAAAAATTTTATGAAGTTGCAACCACTTGATGTAGTTTTTTTTTACCTTAGGTGGATTTATCGATCATCCTATTGGCTTGATATTATCGATATAAAATGGGCTATAACTATGTCACATTTATTTTCTTATATATGTATAAGATGCATGATTTAAAATATTGTATGTATAAGATGTATAACATAATATAAAATTTAATTAATTAAATTAATGTATAAAATACATTATGAATAATAAGTGGTGAGATCATAATAAAATAAATAAAATCTCTCACAAATAAAAAAAATATTAAGTCAAGGCCTTCCAATGATAGCACTCTTCAAGATCTTGATCAGTTATGTGTATATTTGCCAAAATAAAGTACCATACTAATCTTGGTTAGTTGTGATAGGATAATGGTGATATTTAAATGCTAGTTATTAGGTCAGACTTAACTAGATAGTCTTAATCGAATTAAGGAGCTAGAGGTATAAATTGGACTTTAGTCTATTACATAGACTAGAACAAAAGTTGTTTACTCAATTATCCAAGAGTTGCATACGATATAATTGGTAAGTATTACCAATCTAAATAACTAAATTTTGGGCGATCAGCCAAAGCTAACCCAAAATGAAGTGAAATATGGATCTTGGCCCACTAAAAAAATTTAATTTTTTTGAATTAATAGTGAGGGTTATTAATTTAAAAAAAATAGTGGGAGTATTATTTAATTTTATTATATGATCTAATACATGATACTTATTTATTTTGCATATTTATTGTAGATCATTATAGCATCACATAGCACAAATATATTATTACTACGATCGGTCCTTGAGAAGGATAAGTTAAATAGGATAAATTTTTTAAATTGGGATAAAAACTTGAGGATTATCCTCAAGCAAGAAAGAAAACTTTATATCCTAGAACATCCCATACCTAAGCCACCTGCTACCAATACCCCACAAACTAAGAAAAATGCTCATAAACAGTATCAAGATGATGAATTGAATGTTAGTTGTCTTATGTTAGCAATGATGATACCAAATCTTCAAAAGTAACATGAGAAAATTCAAACATTTAATATGATCAACACTTTAAGAAATTTTATTAAGGACAGGCACGCTAAGAGAGGTATGATGTCTGTAAAATTCTATTTCAGTACAGAATGACAGAAAAAATCTCAGTTGGTGCTTATGTACTTAAGATGATGGGTATATTAACAACCTAGAGGGATTGAGATTTTCTTTAGTCTAAGAGTTGGCTACTGATGTAATTTTGCAATCTTTGCCTGATAGTTATAGTCAATTTGTCATGAATTATAATATAAACGAATTGGACAAGTCTCTTCTTAAGTTGCTCAGCATGTTAAAAATAGTTAAAGCAAACATTAAGAAGTCTAAACCCAGTAACATATTAATGGTGCAAAAAAGTAAGGACAAGTTCAAGGCAAAAGGCAAAATGAAAAAAGATTTTAAAAATAAGTTCAGCCTAATGCATCTACACTAAAACCTAAAGATAAAGTATCTAAGAAAGGGACATGCTTTCATTGTAGGGAGACCAAATATTGGAAGAGAAATTATAAAGTTAACTGGAAGATCTTAAAAAGAAAAGAAGTCAGACTTCTACTTCAGGTATTTATGTTATTGAAGTCAATTTATCTACTTCTGCATCATGGGTATTAGATACTGGATGTGGTTCTCATATTTGTCTTAATTTGCAGAACCTACAAAGGAGTAGAACATTGGCAAAGGGTGAAGTAGACCTACGAGTGGGAAATGGAGCAAGAGTTGCTGCATTAGCTGTAGGAACCTATATTTTATCTTTACCCTCAGGACTTGTTTTAGAATTAGAGGATTGTTATTTTGTGCCTTCGTTGACCAAAAACATTATTTCTATTTCTTGTTTGGACAAGATTGGTTATTCATTTATAATAAAGAACAAATGTTGTTCTATTTATTTAAATGATGTGTTTTATGGTAATGCACAAATGATTAATGGACTCTATATTCTAGATCTTGATATACCTGTTTATAACATAAATACAAAAAGGATTAAATCAAATGATTTAAATCACATATATCTATGGCATTGTCGCTTAGGTCATATAAGTAAGAATCGTATCTCCAAGCTTCATAAAGATGGAATTTTGGACTCATTTTATTTTGAATCTTATGAGGTTTATGAATCTTACTTATTAGGCAAGATGACCAAAGCCCCATTCACTAGATATAGTGAACGGGCTACTGATTTGTTAGGACTCATACATAGTGATGTATGTAAACTTTTTAACACATATGCTAAAGGAGGATTTCAATACTTTATCACATTTACTAATGATTTTAGTAGATATGGCTATGTGTATCTTATGAAATACAAGTTTGAATCCTTTGAAAAATTCAAAGAATTCAAGAGATAATTACAAAATCAACTTGATAAAAGTATTAAAGTGTTTCAATCATATCGAAGAGGTCAATACTTGAGCCAAGAATTTGATGATTATCTAAAAGGATATAGAATAGTTTCACAGCTTACTTCTACTGCTACACTACAATAGAATAGTGCATCTAAGAGGAAAAATCAAACATTATTAGATATGGTTCATTTCATGATGAATCATGTAGATCTTTTAACTTTCTTTTAAGGACATGTTCTAGAAACAACTACTTTCATACTTAATTGTATTCCATTTAAATCAATTTAAAAGTCACAATATGAGATATGGATTGGTAAACATCCCAGTATATTCTTTGTGAAGATTTGAAGTTATGAGGCTTATGTTAGATGTCAAACCTCTGAAAAACTTATACCTAAATCTGACAAATATTTCTTTGTAGGGTATCTAAAAGAAACTAAAGGATATTATTTTTATAATCCTATAGAGTAAAAAATGTTTATTGCTCAAACAAGTGTTTTCTTAGAAAGAGAATTCATCTCAAAAAAATAGATGGGAAGAAAATAAAACTCAAAGAAATTCAAGATCTATGAGGAAAGGTTGAGATACAGATGGAAATTAAAAAGAGTTCACAAGTTATTATTGAACAAGAATCTACTCCTATAACATAAGTTCCATAAAATTCTAATAAAACACGTCATGAGCTAGAGAGATATGGATTTCTTATAACTCAGTATGGTGATATGTTGCTTATGGATCATGATAAGCCTATTACTTATTAAGAAGCAATAATAAGCCTATATTATGAGAAATGGTTTGAGGCCATGTTATCTAAGATAGAATCCACGTACGTTAACCAAGTGTGGACTTTAGTGGACCCACCTAAAGGAATAAAATCTATTGGGTGTAAGTAGTCTTCAAAAAGAAGACTGATATGAATTGTAATGTATAGATGTTTAAAAAGCAATTAGTTGCAAAAGATTTTAAACAACTTCATGGTATTGACTATAATAAAACTTTTTTTCCAGTTACCATGCTTAAATTTATTCGAATTTTGCTTGCTATAGCTCTATTTTATGATTATAAGATTTGCAAATGGATGTCGAAGATGCATTTCTTAATAAAAATCTATTAGAGGATGTGTATATGACACAATCTAAAACTTTTGTCATTCTAGAGTATGTTGAAAAGGTTTATATGCTATAAAAATCTATTTATAGATTAAAACAAGCTTCTTAGAGTTGGAATCTTTATTTTGATAATGCTATCAAAGAGTTTAATTTCATAAAAAATAAAGATAAGCCAAGTGTTTATAAAAGGGCTATTGAGAGCACTATTGTCTCTTTAATATTATATGTAGATGATATATTACTCATTAGAAATAACATCTTACTTTATAATCTGTAAAAGTGTGGCTTGAAAAATGGTTTTCAATGAATGACTTAGGCAAAGCTACCTATGTGTTAGGTATTAAGATTTATAGAGATAGATCAAGAAGATTGCTTAGCCTAAGTCAGAGTACATATATAGATAAAGTGCTAACGAGGTTTAGCATACAAGAATCTAAAAGGAGATTTTTACTTATGTCACATGGTATAAATCTCTCTAAGGATAAATGTCTTAAAACACTAAAAGAGAGACAACATATGAGTAAGATTTCTTATGCATCTATAATAGGATTTATCATATATGCAATGATATGTATTCATCCTGATATCTCGTATGCCTTGAGTACAACTAGTAGATATCAAGATGATCTAGGTGAACATTATTAGACAGTTATAAAGAATATCTTTAAGTACTTAAAAAGAATAAAGGATATATTCTTGACTTACAGAGGTGAGAAAGAGCTCAATATAAAGGGTTATACTGATGCTAACTTTCAAACTGATAAAGATGATTCACGATCGTAATCAGGTTATGTGTTTTGCCTTAATATTAGAGCTGTAAGTTGAAAAGTTCAAAGCAAGGAACAATGGATGATTTTATAACAAAGGCTGAGTATATTATTGCTTTCGATACAACAAAAAAGGCTATTTAGATGAGGAAGTTTGTTACTAAACGGGGGACTATTTTGAGCCATGTAAACCCAATAAAGCTTTATTGTGATAATAATAGGGCTATTGTATGGGAAAAGAAACCAAGATCTCAGTAGTAATCTAAATATATATTTTAATGCTTTCATATCATTTAATAGATCATCGAAAGAGATGATGTGAAGATATGCAGAGTACCAATAGATGATAATATTACTAACTTATTGATGAAGCCTTTGATACAGTAAAGGCATGATCGTCAAACTAGATCTTTTAGTATTAGATACATGAGAGATTGGATTTAATGCGAATAGGAGATTGTTGGCATATGCCTTAAGATCCAATCATGGCTTTGGACATTTAGCATATTTATGTATCATGACATTGTTAGTTTAATATAATATTTTATTATTACATATATGTATGTTTTAATAAATGTAATAATATCTTTAGAATAAAAGGTTCAATTAATTAAATACTATGCTTAAATGTCCTTAGTTAAGTACTATTATGTATAAGGCAATAATAATACGTTGAGACTTCTATGTGTAATGGTTGATGACAAAATGAGATCTATTGTAATATAAGATATAAAACCAACATGATTACAAGTTAGAGAACTAATGTACTAGACTAACCCATCATAAGAATACTATATAGATTATTATATAAATGTCATACGTAATTCTCATAGTGATAATGGTGCATGTGATCCTTTGACTTAAGATCATCATAATTTTTAATATTATAAATGATATATTTTGATATTTTCAAATGTCATCCTTAGAGAGATATGATTGATCAAGATAGGATTTGTCTGTTCCATATAACAATAGTTATACCTTTCGGTATTTTGATCGAGTATGATTATAAAAATGCATGACCATACTCAAATAAATTAATATAAGGATATTGATTTCATTTGATTGGATAATTATACTATAGATATCAAATAATTATAAATATTAAACTTTATGAGAGTGATATATTTTATTTCTTATGTTTAATTAGGTATTATGGAAAAAGGGATTAAATTACATAGTAATATTAGTCATAAATTCAGGTGATGTTGAGCCATTCACATTCTCGTCACTTAGGTAGTTATAAAATATTACTAGACACCATGCATGACCTGTATTATTATAATTAGATTATACTATTACTGGCAACATTATAAGAACTTATTAGATCGCACATAAGATCAAAAACAATGGATATATAAATTTATAAGATAAAATTATCATGTTTGTGAACTTTTAACATAAATTTACTATTATATTTAGGCTGAATCTATTAATTAAGATTAATTAAATATATTAATTAAATTTAATTAAATTAACTAGGCTTTAAGTGAAAGGCCATGTTCAAATATGAACAATGGGCCTTATTTGCTCATTAATAGGTTCAGTAAACCCAAACTCACAAAACCCCTAATTCATATTATAAAAAAACACAAAAGGCTAGGGTTATATAAAAGAGTGCTTTTCTTTAAGAGATGAAAAGAAAAGAAAACACGAACAACAAAAGGAGAAAACAAGTGAAGGAGCTAACATTCAAAATTCTATTTATTCTCGATCGTATGGATAGAGTACAGGCACAGTTGATAGATCTAGGCTCTGTAGTTTATTAGATCAATTAATACAAAAGGGTATGAATTCTAAATTTATAAAATGTTAGGTTATTGCATACATCCTTGGTTAGAATTAGAAAGTTTTAAAATTCTGTTGTATGCATGTATTTTATTTTCTATCATCCAAAACTTTCTCCATGAAATATATAGGAGATGTAACTCATATTCTCAGGATTTATATCTATAGAAATAGATAGAAGAGGATAATTAGATTATCTCAAAAGTTGTATATAAAAAAGATGTTGAAAAAATTTAACATAGAGAACTTTAAAAGAATTCTTCTGCCTTTCAATCAAGGTCTTTATCTTTCAAAAGATATGAGTCTAAAGATTGATGAACAACGACAATAAATGCATAGTATTCTATATACATTAGCTATAAGTAGCTTGATGTATGCCATACTATATACACAACTTGATATAGCTGTCATAACCCAATTTTGTCCTCTGTAATTTTGTTTATACTTAATATTGTTTGTTGCAGATTTTTACTTTTTTTGA
>JAWDEX010012856.1:0-34795 GCA_035221805.1 Trichilia hirta
CCTGAAATTATAGAAAAACGAGTTAAGAGTGAAGCTGAATTACTAGTGAATAAACTCTGATGCTCAAGTCAATGAATGGTGCAGGATCAAATAAAAAAAGGAAAAATTAAAGTGTTTGAGTATTTTTCCGACCCAGAAGGCTGGGCTTGAGAAATGTTTGTAAGTACAGTATCTCCTTCTTAACCGTTCAAAGATGGTCCTCTCTGAGAATTCTCCGTTCTAAAAGGAAAAGAAAAAAAGAATCCTCTTCCATGTATTACTTTCATCCTTTATAAAACTTCTGCACATGTGAGTATCAGAGAATGGGAGTTTGATTAGACAAGAATAGGTATGGTAATTAGGTTCATCTTTTCACCACTCCTTAACGTTAGGTCTGGTGTAATAATGAGTGTCTGCAACTTGCAAGATATGACATAACCTAACATAATAAGACGCCTGAATAATTATTTAAACAGTATATTTATCAGTCATATTCACAACTCCCGTTTTTAAAATAGATACATTAAATTGCCTCGATAATTAAAATTAAATTGTCTCAATAATCAAGACAGACGTTGAAATACCAAAACGATAAAAATTAAGTCAGACCTTTTACTTAACCATATCTAAAATTAAAAAATTTTAATTAAATATATTAATTAAAAAAAATTTTAATTAAAATATATTTCAAATTGATAAATATCATCATTGTAATTCGTAATAAAAAATTTGCGTCCGTAAAGACCCATGTCACCGTCTTACATAGAACAAAAAATTGACAAATTTTCAGCTTGCATAAGATATCCCTTAATAAGTTGGTCTTTCCAATTAATGACCGACAACAGCTTATCGTCTGCTACAAGTGCTAGAACGTACCTAAATTCTTATTCCGACACAGGTCTCCAAAACTTTTCTGCTCTTATAATCCATGTTTAGTTTATGCATAAATTTTTGCAATACAAAACACAGCTCTTATAACGTTTTACATTGTAAGTACCACGTTTCGCGTTACAAGAATCCCATAAAGTTGAGATCCCAGTACGAAATCAGGGCCTTTACGAGCAGCAGCAGGAATACAGACAACAAGCCCTTTTCAAGTTTCAGGTTGACGCCAAGCAACCGAAATAAGTTTGATAAAGGAAAACATTAAGGGCAACCACAACCAATTGATGCAACAGAAACCTAGGATGGCTATGGTTTTCCATTTTCAAAAGATACTTAACTGGTCCTCTCCAAAGAGATCATCATTTTTTCAGTTAGGTCGATCATGCTAAATAATTACATAATGTTTTTTCTGACTAACAATTACACCATCATAATAGAAAAATAATTCCAGATGTACAGCTAGGATAAGATGAGACTGAAATCAACACTGAGGTTTTGCCGAGAATTACCTTCAAATTGAAGCTTTCTTCGGGTCCCCATTATTTCCTCCATTGGATGCAAGATCCTCAAAATTCTAACGTTTCTACCGTTAAGTTTCTAACCGGTCCCCCTCAAAGTAACAATAAATAAAAATAGGCCGTAAATCGAATGAAATTGAACAAGGAATTGAATACCTAAGTTTTACAGAAAGCAATGCACAACTGAACACTTTTGCAGTCAATTCAGATATTAATTAGATCTGATGCCTGAAAGCTCTCTCTTGTATGAATCAAAACTGGTCGTAGAAATGTAACAGTCTGTCTCGCATAATACGCTGGGCATAATTTGAATGACAGGATAATACAATAACAAGCAATTTCCCTAGATGAAAGAACAAGACAGATTAGGACCACACTCTCCAACTAGTAATACATATTCTGCGCCAAATCTGCAAACGAGTGAAATGAGAAGATGAAATTTTTATTTCATTAATCTTTAGCAGCAGCAACAGCTTGTCGAATTCTACGCTGATGAACATCCCAATTGTAAACACGAGCAACGGTAACCTGCCCAACAGTAAATTGCCAGAAATTAATAGAAGCCAGAACATATAAAAGAAAGAAAATTAAAGGATCTTAGTTACATAGGCAAGCAAACAATCGCAGCTTTTTTGTTTCTTGGGCTTGACAATGTTGGGGATATTAATGCTTTCAAAATTTCTCTGTCTTTAAAAAGAAAAAGAAGATTCCGTTTGTTTTGTTATATCATTGAATTTATGAGCAAAATTCTTTTAATGAAAAAAAATTCTCAACTCATTCAATCACAACTTACAGAAGAAACATTTCAATTCCACTACACTACCTGAGTTATAGTAACTTGATCCCTCAAAAACTGCAGATCAGCTATGAGCACTTCCAAACTTGCTTTAGCATTTTCTAAATTCTTTTTCAGCAGAGCAGTTGCCTGCATGACAAGTCACAGAAGAACTTATGCTTGCATCCTTAATGCATCAAAAGATAACAGCAACTGGAATAAAGAGACGAACCTCTTCACTCGAATACTCTAACATGACATTTGCTCCCAGCCATAAACATACTGAATCAGAATCCTCGATCTTAGCCCTTGAATATATGCCTTCAGAGACTTCAAAATCAGCAATGAGTGCCTGTATCCAGAATAAAATCGGATAGAGGATAAAGGACCCCTCAACCTTTGGTTTTGTATTCCTAAAGTCATGAGAAAAACGTATGCCTAGACAGCTCACAGTCTTTAAGTGCCATAGAATTTTTCTACTATTTCTATTCAGGATTTTACTGAGATATAAGAGCCTTGACCTTGATATGTCAGATTTTGAAATGCCTTAGTAAAACCTAAGGAAATATCTCAAAAGCTAGAGCGCCTAAGATATCAATTTTCTGCACCCCATGGAGGCAGTTAGCCAAGACCATTGAATTGATGCTCAGTGGGGAAGTCTAAATTCTCTGCAGGGCAGTGGCCCTGCATGGAAAGGTTGGAAATCGGAAAATAAAACCAACATATGTATTTATTTCAACTTCTAAAGAGCCCAAGGTTATGGAATGGTTAGAAATTAATCAACTCATAAAAACTTAGGCATATAATCCAGGAAAGAGAATAAAAAGAGGTATGATTCGTAAGTTAGATGTATCGTCCATTTGCTTTTTGTATAAGCTGACTAGGTACAACTTCAAAACAAGACAGGATTGAAATAAGTCCAAAGAATTAATGTTTAGCGCCAGCAGCTAAGTTAGCAATTACTTCTTGTGCAAGTGCAATCAATTCTGTCAGCACAAAAGCCAGTTCTCTGAGACTCCCAAGTCGGCATACAACAAATTACAAAAACAAAATAAGTAATTGTCACGTAAAATTTGCAAGTCAGAAATTTGCTGCATCGGTGTTGAACTGTCAATAGGGGGGAGAGAGAGAGAGAGAGAGAGAGAGAGAGAGAGAGAGAGAAAGAAGGGAGAAGGGTGTGGGTGTGGGTGTGCATGTGCGTGCGAGTGTGAGGGTAGATAATGTAATTGATGCAAGCCATCCAAGAAACAAGGGACAGATAAAATGTCGTCTCCACACACAAACAAAAGCTGAAAGGAAATTACAGTGAAATGGAGATAAGAGTGTATACAGATTCAAGAAAATAATGGTGGAGGAGAAACACTAGAAAAGTGAAAGCCTCGAGGAAGACTCTAAAAGAAACTATTCGTAAAATCCAAAATGTTCAATCCCTTGGAGCATACCACTTTTCACTTAATCCTAACCAATTATGGGCTCTCACAGGTGTTTCAAAAAAAAAAAAAAAAAGGCAATGACCCATGCTAATAAAAATGTTACATCGGATCATCAGTGGTAGTTGAGGAACTGGGCAATTCTACGATCCAAGAAAACATTGTTTACCAAATTCATAATGAACAAATAGCAACAGATAACATGACATACACATCTACTTTGGGTGAACCACATTTAGGATGCAACTCCCAATTATTCAGATATCAGTCTATATTTAACATGATATTCTTCATAATTTGCAGTTCCACGCTACATAAAATCAAAATTAAGTGCAAGATCAACCGAAACATTCTATTTAACATATTAAAACAATCCATTTAGACAGAAATAAACGACAATCATAACAGCATGAAGCAATAACAATTAGCCTGTCATCCAACTGCATATACGAAACATTAAAATACAATTAATCCAAACAATAGTTTCTATTATACAAAAGTCAACAACTAAAACGAACCTCGTCAGCACCCTTCTTAGCTTGTAAAGTTGCAACAACATCTAAGCACTTCTCGATATCGGGGATCTTCGCCTGCCAACCAGAAAGCATTGTCTATAACTATTACAAATAGAATTGAAAAATGAAACAGGACACATAAAAAAATTTTAAATTTACCCAGTTCATGTTCAAATCAATTCCTGCCATTATCGACTCAGGTGAAATTTAGTAAATGTCAAAACAAAAGGTAAAGTTGAATTGAAGTATTGTCTGCATTAAATATTAATACAAAAAAAAAAAAAAAAAAGATAAGAGAACCTGAAGATCTCTTTGCTGAGCAAGAAGCTTCATCTCAACCAATCTGTACTGCTGAAGTCTGAAACAGTTCGGAGCAGACGATATATTACAAAAACAGCAAAATGAATAAATATATAAATAAGATAAAAAGATCGGATTTTTATTAATCTCTCAAATAATTAATAGAGGAAAAAAGAGGAGAGAAACCTTTCTTGAAGGAAAGCGAGAGTAGAGTTGACATCGAGGCCGAGTTGACTGAGAAATGTTTGGACATCTTCTACGAATTGAGCTCCTGGTATTCCCCTTCTCTCTGGTGTTGTTGCTGTTGCCAGACTTAACGGCGAGGTCGTTTCGGCTGAAGATGATGCCATTCTGTTTCAGGTTTGGGGTTTCACTGTGTTTGCTTTGATCTTGGGGCCACCGACGTATCGCTGTGTAAACTCACTAAGCCAGGAATCGGGGGATTCCGTGAACTCGTTGGTCTGAGAGTACAAAAACGACATCGTTTTTATCTACGCGTTCTGCTCCTTGATTGGGCTTTGATACTGGGTTTTTTGTCGGGATTTATTATCGGGCCGATTTGGTGTTAACCTAAAGTTAATTCTGTTGAATTATAATCTGATCTAGGGGCCATTGTGTTTCAGGTATGGGATTCACTGTGTTTGCTTTGGTCTTGGGGCCACTGAGGTATCGCTGTATAAACTCACAAAGCCAGGACTCGGGGATTCCGTGAACTCGTTGTCGGTCTGAGAGTACGAAGAGACGACATCGTTTTTATCTGCGCGTTCTGCTCCTTGATTGGGCTTTGATACTGGGTCTTTTGTCGGGATTTATTATTGGGCGGATTTGGTATTAACCCAAAGTTTTTTCCATTGAAGTCTATTCTGATTTTGAATTCTATCTAACTAACCCAGCTTGTCGACGGTTTGTTTTTGACCTTTTATTTGGATACTCTAATCCATAACGAAGAATAATAAAGTGGGGCAATGGGCCTGGCTATACCAACATATTATCAGCCGACAAGAAGATATTTTTAATATAATTGTATATAATTATTAAAAAATAGATTTCGAAAAAAAATTGATATTTTTACATAAAGACTCTAAAAATAGCAGTATTTCAATATATTATAACAAGTATTACAATGAAACTTTTTGTGAACTATGATAATATCTCAATAAATTATAAATTATTTAATTTAGTAAATTATTTCGTTAATAAAAATGTGAAACTCTTTTATACACTTTAGGATATTTATTTAACATATAACTTATATTATTGTATATAAATATTTTTTATAATTTTTTTAATTAATTTCAAAGTAGTAATATATCACTCCAGCACATTCGCAATAAAATTACTTTCAAATTATTATTATTATTATTATTGAAAATAATAAATTTATTGTAAAGTTATAATTATTAACAGTAATAAAAATAAATTTTATTGTGAATATATTTGTTTAGATATAATTTATTTAATTAAATTCTCATTTATTGGTACATATTTATTTACATTTAAAAATAAATCTATATTAAATATATATAGTTAATGGTATAAAAGAAATTTTATATTCTTATTAACAAAATAATTGACGGAGATAAATAAATTTACAATTTATTATGATATTAAGCATAGTTTTGTAGTAAATTATTAGCTTTTAGTACATTATGAAATATTACTATTCTTAAAATAATCAGATCAAAATATTAAATAAAAAACTCAAATTTCTATTATAAATGAAATTTGAATTCCTAATTTTTTGTACTACCTTAATTATTTTACTAATAAACCAATTATGGCTCATAATAGGATGTAATTAATACTCATAACTAAAATCAAACGCATAATTTCACTGTTAATAGATGCAGTTCTAGTGATGCATACAAGTGCAAATCTAAATTGTGTACAAGGAAAGACAGGTCATTTCACTTTGTACAACAAAATATTTTACATGATGAATTGGAAATATATAAATAATCTATCGAGTACTAATCGGACAGTGATAATAACTTGACCATAATCTGCATAATATTCACCTTCATTTGTAAACACTTGATGTAATCAGCTACTTCCGCGAAAAGCACTTCCAAACCATTGGATTTCCGGTTTGGTACAAGCTTTTTCAGGGTTCTAATCCTTCTCTTCACTTCATTCATTGTTCTCTTTGAACTTCTTTTAGAAGTGCTTCTCTTCATCAAAATCCTCCAATGCTTCTTGCAAATGCTTCTCCTGCATCTTCTTTCTCTCCATTGCAGTCTTCGCCTTGCTCCAGTTTTAAAAGCAAGGGCAGGATCTACTGAATACTGCTGAGAAAACCCCATGAATATCAAAGGATTTTACAAAAAATCTGCTTCTTTTGAAAGCACTCTTGGACTCGAGCGAGAACCCAAAAAACAAAGGTAGAAGCAGCAATTAGCTAACAAGAAGTCATTTATATATAAAAACTTTGCTGAAAATTGAAAATAATACAATGATGGTCCCGTCGGCCCAACAAAAATTTTCTTCAAAGCATTCCAGGAACATGGGATATCATCAATGACTGAATTTTATTGCCAAAAAACCAAACAAAACAGAACCTTTGCTTCATGTTTTGTCCATGTATTCCGAATGCAAATTCATATGCTCCCACATGATTTCTTCAACAAAAAATCTCGCAGCCGCTTCCTTTTTCCTCACCCCATTGGCATGTGAAACCTATACACCCTGGATTATTCCTTTACTTGATGTCCACATAATATTTTTTGGAATGAAAAATCGATAGCTTGAGATTTTGTTCTTGGGTTTTGTAAGATTTTTGAGTTTAATGTTTATAAATCTTTGTTCTGACCTGTTTGATTCATTGTATGTTAAGTTGTCAAGGTATGAAGTTGCACAGAGAAGATTCTTCTTATCTTACACCATGGCGGCTGAGGCTGCTAATGATTTTTTCTTGATTTGTGGATAAGGCAAAATGTAGTTTCATGTGAGCCTTGGCGGCTGAGCACATGGACTACACTTGAGAATGCTGCTAAATTAAGGCTCGGATTGATATTGAGATGCTGTGCGTTGATGTGAAAATTCGTCTTTGCCACGCGTTCAAATAACGTTCAGAAAATTCAGTTAACAATCACTGTTTAGCCTTTACATGTAACAAACGAAACCTCAATCCTAAGATATTTCTGTTAAGATTCTTTTCGTATTAATGTGCGACAAAAAAGCATATGTCAAACGTACCAAAATGAGGTTTTCTGGTACAAATCGTTAGACTATCAAATCAGTAATCAATAAAGATGACTAAATTTTTCAGCCTTTCAACCTTTTTCTCCTCTTCTTCATCTTCTTTTTTTTTGGGGGGGTGGGGGGGTGGCGGGGATGTTTGTCTTTGTTATTTATACATGTTTTGAGGAGGAATAAGGTTTCCATTGATGTTGGACATGTGGAGATCATGTAATCACAAGTGCATAGCGATAACTAGCCCGAGTTATCATTTACTTTAAAAGTGTCATTTTCTTAAGGCTTTAAGCCGCACATTTTCTTCATACATGTAACAACTAAAAAGCACTCTTTTGATACTTTCTTTATTACTCTACTTTTGACGAGTATTTGTCGTGCATTACGAGATTGACCGTTAAATCTCATACCTTGTCAACAAAATATTTTTACATGTTAATGATTGTTCTTTTATCTATGGCTTGGTAATCTTATGTTGACTATATCTCAGTGTGCATTCGTATTGTTGTCTTGCGCGCTCTATATACTGTATTATCTTATCTATTCTTATGCTGAAATGGCATCCTATTATTTTGACACATGGTATGTCAAAACTCAGATGTAATTCGGCAAACAGTTGCTTGGACTCGGTCATTACAATCTCTTTCGTGAAGAGATATCCCTATAAAAGAACATAAAGATAGGACTAGCAAACAGAAATGGGCACCAAAATACTATGACCGAAGACTACTTGAACTTTCGAAATATTTAACAATCTATCATAAATCAAAGCTCTTTTGTTCAAAAAAAAAATTATGGGTTGGAAAGATTGGGCTCAGTTAAGATTAAGGGCCATGTTAAGAGAACTTCTTCTAAGTACACCAGATAATTGTCCAACTTTAAACATTTCAGATTTATATAATTCGCACGATATGCAAGAACACAAGTGGAGGATGTACAGGTTGAATACATGTGTAGCCGTTACCATTGGCATCTAACGGCTATATATGTATCGAACCTGGACATATATAGTTCTAAATCCCACAATTGAATACCATTCAGCATACAACACAAATTATTAGAAGCTTTCTTTGAAAAATTTACTAAACAAGTATGGTTTTATCAAGAGTAATCCAGTTAATAAAAGCTGCTTTGAAATGAATTTTACTCGGCAAAATGCATCTACGCCCATGTCCAGCCCCTAAGGTTTTGGTTTTTACTGGAAAAATCCTCTTTTGGTGTGTAAATAGAAAGCTTCAGATTTTCTTCATACTGTTAGGCTTAGGCATTACAAGAAAGAAGAATGAGAAGAGGGTAAGTGTTGCAGTGGAGAATGGAGATGTCGGGTCTACGAGACTATCATACCCTCACATCTAACGAGATACACTAACGGCGTCACACTAACAGGGGAGGCCTTTCTTAATTAAAGCATTTTTTCTTCATAAGTGTGATATTGGAATATCTCACGGGAGAAATGTGAAAATTTCCCTTATTTTGATACTAGAAATCTGATGATGATTATAGTTGCCATTTTACTGAAAATATATCTCTACTCTTGGAGATATACAGTGTGGCTGGAACCCATGCTTTAGAACCTCTAAATTGGAGATATATTCTCTTAAATAAAAATATACAAGTGGAGATAAAAATGATTCAATTCGAATATAGAATGTTGAGTTGTCCTGTGATAATAATATTGATGTAAACTTTCAGCAGACAGACACTTAACTCTAAAGTTATAGATTAAAATATATCTTAATAATTTTTATAGATGTTAGTGATTTATTTGTTATAAATATAAAACATATTCTTTATTTGTAGAAAGAAAATAAATTACATATCTGGATGGTATTATATTATCCAAGAAATTATCATCATCGTGGCTGAAATATTTGGCAAAACAAATGAGCACAAATGGGTTGATAAATGTCTTGTCAATTTTTATAAAAAAACATTTACCATGTGGATCTAAGTTTTTTCCATGCTTCCCCAAAACCTTAAGAATGGTTTTAGAGATTGCCATATATCGGTTGATGACCATTTTATGAGTTGATAAAGTGTCACATTCTAACAATGTACATGACTAATAGATATTGGAGATAGGATTGGTTGATTTTGGAGGCCAAAATCACACCTAATTTGAGAAATTGGTAGGTGGGCAAACCCAAATCATTTTCCAATCAAAACCCACTCAGGTAAAGTGTCCGAAAAAGAGAAAGAGGTTAGCTGTCTAATCCTATAGGCGAGTAAACCTTTGCGGCACTTTAGGCTTTAGGGATTGCAAGTTGTTGATAAATTATGACAAAATCCCCAGGTTTAGGTTTAACATAAACTTAGTGCTCCTTGGCAGTGATCTAACTTTCTATTCCTATTGCTTTTGGATAATAAAATATGGTGTGAAATAGTAAAATAAATAGCTATCTGTTGTGTGAGGGTATAATAGATTGATAATATTAGATCTTATGTAATAGTAGTTAGGATATAAATTTTAAACCATAATTTGCAAATATAGTATCATAATTCTTTCTATTTTTCAGCAATTATTAGTATTTTTAAAATACAAATTCAAAATTAGAAATCTTTATTTAATTGCAAATTGATAGCTTCTAGAAAATAGTACTGTATTAAAAATCAATATTGCACAATTTTAAAAATTTTTAAAATATAAAAATTATCATTCTCACTTAAAAAATAATTATGTAGTATTATATTAATAAATTAGTATAATTTCATAAGCATGAATCGATGTGCCTATACTTTAATTAATTGCTATTTTCTTATATAGTCATTTGCAGAATATTTCTTGATAGTTCCTTCACATGGACTACATAATAACAGTCTTTCTCGTTAGACAAAGTGCATCTAAATCTACACCATTTTATCTTTAAATATGATTAATTAACAAAAAGGAGAGTAAATAAAGGGATGCGATTCCTAACTAAGCAAGCACGTATATGTGTGTGTGTAAAATTGTGACTCCTCGATCCCTCCCTTTTTTCAATAAAAACTACCAGTCTTTTCAAAGAGAGACAACGGATATATGCAATGAACAAAGAAAAGAGAAAATAGTTCTTTCTTATACAGTGATTGATTTTCTAAAGATAAACTCAGAATAAAATTTTGTTCTTTCTCTTGTGTTTATGGGGTGAGGTGGGGTTGGCATAAAAAGTTTTACTATAATCTATTTTTGCGTGGTTATCCCAATAGGTCCCTCATAGCCATGAATGATCGATCATCATCATGGTGTATTATATATTTTAATTTTGGGGATTTTTAATTTCGAAAGGTGACAACAGTTTGGATTATATATATATATATATGGATGTTAGGTAATTGGATAGCTCCATATTTTTGGCTGCTATCCATAGCTTACCTGAAATTTCTAAATCTATAAAAAGATATAAATTTTGCATATTTTAAACTTAGATTGTTTTTAATTTCTTCAAGAATTTGAGAAAATTTTGGGTATCTTTGATGCTTTACATCCTTTTAATTAAATTTAAATAAATGGGTAACATGCAAAACAATCAAGATTTTTTCCTTCTATCTTCTCTTTCCTCTTCAATAGCAGTCTGCTTAAAATTAATTGACTACTATAGTTAACTATATAAGAATGCATAATACGTCACTTTAATTAATTTTTCCATTACAAAACCTATTTATAATTCTTCAATCATTTAACTAATCCTTAATCTCCAAGAACAAATGAAGGTTTATTGACAACTTAGCCATCAAGATATACATACCAAAGAGACATATATATCAAGATATAAATGAAGATTTTGTACATAAACTATAGTATTTATTAAAGCAAGTAATAAGTTTTGTTGGCATGGAAGAAGACAAAAGTCAATGTAGCTAAATTACATAGAAATGAATCCCTAGCTATCTATCGATGTTTTTTATTAATACAATTGATTAGTAGAAATAGTAGTAGTATTAGTAGTGGTGGTGTGCATATGGGTGGTGTTGCCATCTCCACATAAACCTTTTTTCTTTCTCTTTATTGTTTAACTTTTGTTTTCTTGGAGTTTAATAGAGCAAAAGGCATGGCCCACCCATGTGGCCTAGACAATACTTTTATTTAATTATGAAAATATTTTTAATGCACGTCCTTTTCACATTTTGTTCGTGGGTATTTATTGGATTCACATGGGTCGTTCATATCATATAACTATTATAAATATAATTGACTTTTAAAGTTTGAAAAAGATAGAAATGTGTGTTTGTGTATATATCTATTGAAGGTCATTCAATATCATTGATAAATTAAATTTGCCTGTGGATTGATAATCCATGAAATTAATTTTATCTCTTCATAGTAATTAAAGCAAGGGCAAACCATAATTATTCTTGGATAATGATAAATCAAATCTTAATATAGGGATATCCAACAGTACATATATACAATTTTTTTAAAAAATAAAAATAATTATATCGATAACCAAATGCAGAATAATCTTATCCTATAATATATTCAAATCTAGTATACTTTTATTTTGTTTTTGTTTAGTGGATATGTGATTATAACGATTTGATCGAATATTAGTTAATAGAAAGAATTGTTTGTAAATAGTTTTCGTGTATTATGAAATATTTTATTAATTTTTAAAAAAATATGAGAAACCCAATGCCTCATTTTCCAAAAAATATTCTTAATTTATTCCCTTAATATGTAGTTAAAAAATAAAGATAAATTAATTAATAAATAAAAAGAATAAAACAAATTGAGCTAACCCTAATGATTCCACGATGCGAGAAGCCGACATGTTCAAGATTTCGTAGGGTTATGGCCAACTGGAAATATATAGACTCTTTAGCAAAAGCTAGTGAGGTTGTATCATTTATTTATGTTATAATTATTAGTAGGGGTATATAATAATATCTTGATCCCGAAACTTTCACTTTTTTATAAACAAAAACACAAGTTTGTCGTCCCGTTACTAAAATGACTTGTTGATTCAGGTAATTTTCTAACGTTATGTTATAATTTTATGATCTGAGTTAAGAGCTAATTTGTATAAACATAGAAATTTAGGGACTTGGATGTTATTATCCCTTTTATTTATTATTAGGATTGCTTTGTGTTTTATTCCTTAAAAATTAATGAGATCAATAATCGGATTTGACTAATTATATATTTTGAACATATAATTGAGTGATTAAATTAAAAACTTGGAATTTGGACATCCGTCACATAGGAATATGCATATTGATGAATACTTTTAATTTAATTATTTAATAATAATATTCTTGGAAAAAGCTTGACATTCTCAATTATAACAAATTCAAATTTTTAAGTAATTATTAAAGTAAATTTTTTTATTTTTTTTATAAATCTTTGTAAGTGTAATATATATATATATAATTTTTTATTATAATATAGTAAATTATTTAAGCTGTGACATTAATAAAATATTATCGAATAATTAATTACTATAATTTTTTAATTGTCTCACTAAATATCTGTACGAGTATATATTTGATATTTAAAAAATTACTATAGTTAAAATAAAAAAAAAAAGATGATATCAAATATTAATTAAAGAAATAAGTGAAACTTATTAAAAATTAATATTTAATAAATATTTTTAAAATTAAAAATAAATAATATTAACAAGCACACCATAAAATTTTAATTTTATTTTTAAAGATAAATAAAAATTTACAATACTGAAAATACCATTTAAACCTTTAATAATCAGTTAGAGGTATCACTGATTATTGTAAAATAAATATAATAATCCATTGTGATTATTCATGAATCATGGTGAATGATCAAACAACATGAAGGACCCAAAAAAATTAAATTAAAAAAAATGAAAATCCCATTAAAGTCTTATTTATTGACTTTCTTGCAAGTTTTGTAAATTCTTTTTATGACTATTTTGAAATTAATAAGATGTTATGATTACAGCACGTGAAATTGTAGAGCTGTAACATTGGAAGCTGTACATCATTCACAATTTGGGAATCCCATGAAGTTTTGGAGGATGCTGTGCGATTGATGTGTTATAATTTTTGATTTTTTATTATAAAATTTTTATTTATAAAAATTATAATAAGATAATTACCATATAGCTCTGCCCTTTATTATCAATCAAATAACAGAGATTTTTTTTTACCTCAGTCAGTCCAAGTGATTTTGTCTACTCTTTTGAATCTATATATTATGAATAATTTAATAAATATTATTTCTTTTAATATTTTAGAATTTTGGTATTTTGAAATTCCACAATTTTATACTTAAGACTTTAAATTTAAAATTGGTCTATTAAATAAAAGTCTATTACTCATATAAACTACACTAAATCATTAATAATACAATCTCTTAATGCGATCATGCTTATAATAAAATATAAATAATTTAATAAATATTGTTTATTTTGAAATTTTAAATTTTTATATTTGAGACATCAAGTACAAAATATTTCTTCTAAGTAAAATTTTTTATTTCATATAAATTCCACCGTTATTTACGACTATAAATATAAAAGAAAACGAATGGCGTGTTTACTGTTCTTCTGTTGAAAAAGAGGGAAGAGGATTAAAAGAAGGCACATGGGTGCATGTGTACTCTCTGTTTGATTGTCCCAACTACAACAATAATGTACGATTGCGAGCAGGCTGCTCTCAAGACAGCCTACTTTTGCATTTAAACAAGAAAACAAATTTTAAAAAAATAATAATAATAATTTCAATGTAACCCTGAGATTGTACGATTTCATAGATGAAATAAAATTTATATATTTATAACAGAAAGATCCCTAACTTCTATTAAAATAATTAAAACAATTACATATTTAACGTTATGAATATGATAGTCAAAATCCCATAATATTTTGATAATATTTGTTATTTTAATAGTAATTAAGAGAAAAGTCACACACAAGATGGTTAACATCTTCATTTGGTGGTATATATGCAATTCTAAGTTTTAAGACTTAGGTAAGGTTTTAGGGTTTTTTGTTTTTTTTTTTTATAATTTATGGATAAAAGTAGCCATTAATCTTCAGATGAAATTCTAACAATAATATTTATTGAAGTTCGTAAATTCTGAGTCTTAACTACAGCTTAAGTAGTTACTAATTAGGAATTTATTTGTCATAAATTAGATAAATTGTGCTTTAATTGTGAAAATACTAAATATTAGGGATCCCTTTGTTATTATCCCATATCTTCTACAGCTCTGTCAGTACGTTCCAAATTTTGTGCGTATGATAGTGATGAACCTTTTGCATCGTCGTGCCTTAGCAGAGTCCTCCACCGAAAACGACAATGAGATGTGGCTAAGACAAAGGACAAGTGTCATTACATGAAGGACCCTACCATTGGGAGTGACCTTTATTAGTATGACTCTCTCAACATATCAATCCAATTCTAAGTAAGGGCAGGAGAGCGTATGAGAAAAAGAATGAAAAACTGACGTGTAATAACGCTCGAGTTCTTTTTATTTATCTATTTATCATGATTCATGTGCAAAAATAAAAAATAAAAATGAAAAAATAAAAAAAAAAAAGTCGTTTTGTCAATGTGGGGACAAAACGCACATGTTATGTCCCGGATTTCCCACAAGTATTTTGGCGTTTTCCCAACCTTTTGGCAGTGGAGTTTGGATATTCAAGACAAAGGAGAAAGAAGAAAAGGAAAATTCACCCACAAGTGACACTTGGTATTAGGAATTGGAAACTCTCGTATGTACATATGTATAAATGGGATAGGAACAAATCAACCTTTGAATTTTCACCCAATCAAAACGAAATTTTCACAGGTTTATTTGTCATCTTCTAAGTGGTTCGAATGGTAAAAATATGTTAAAACAGTTTAAAAAAAATATTCCACAATAAAAGTTAAAAATTAAGAATTGTAACATAATAAAAAATCACAAGAAAATAATTTTAAAAAATTAAAAGAATGTCTTGTTTGGAGGGCAATAAATGCAGTTTTTGAAAGCTTGTTTCTACATTTAACCTAGGAATGAATAGGATAAATGGTTTTTTCAGGAAATAGAAAGTAGTACTTCAATTCAAGGATTGTTTGCTCCATTCAAATGATTTTTTAACCGAAATAATACAGCTATTTCTTGACTATCAAGCCAAGGCAATAATAGTATATAGCTCATAAATGTTTCCATCTATTGTCGAATGCATTCTCATCATCAAAACAAATTGAACAAGGATTTGCACCAATACATGAATACCAAATCAAAAACAAAAACAGAAACGAAAAAAAAAAAAATTCATAATTCATAATTCTTGCTTATTTCACATTAGTTCCCTTCAAATTTTAGCTCGAATAATTTAGCCGTAAGGGAATTTGCATATTTTACTAATTAATTATTAATTATTAATGATTAATAAGGGAATTATTGCTAATACTGGCTCACGACGATGGAATATAAAAATGGAATTACTTAAGAAATAAAAATAGAACAAGAAAATATGTATTAAACAATAGATTACCAGGAGCAAGAGAAAATCAAATGAAAAAGAAAAGGAAAATACACACGGTAATTAACAAGAGTTTCACCATCAGCTCGTTGGCGGGTCGGAGTTGGCGACGCTAGAACTCGAACTGCCGTCGCCGGAACTGCGGGAGCCGCCAGAGAGAAGCTCAGCGAGAGCAGTCATGGCTCGAACTTGCATCTCGAGCGCAGCTATATAATCAGTAGCTTCTTCCAAAATCACCGGCAGCGATTGCTTCCGACAACCAGGAACCAGCCGGCCAAGAAAACGAACCTTTCTCTGCACCGCCGGCAAACTCTTCGCTTTCAACCTCAAGACGCTAAATCCTGCCTTCTTAGGCCTGTTAGTCGCAGAAACCGGCGGCGGAGCCTTAATTCTTTGCGGCCTCTTTTGTTTTCTAAACTTCAGCTTGAGTCTATTGGTCAAAATGGCTCGGCTCCATCGGGTCCTCCCTTTAGCAGCCACAGCCAACACCCGATCAGCCGCTTCCCTGACGGCTCGACCTCGTCGGGGAGCGGAAGTCGACGTGCCCCCTCCGTTCACGTTTACTTGGTTTAAAGCTCGAGCGAGGTTCGAGGAGTAGATTTGCTGTTGGGCTTCTGATTTCCATTTTATCATGCGTGTTTGGTTCTGTTGCTCTAGTTTTGATTGCGAAGATTTCTTCTTCTTTTTCCTTTTCAAGCGATCGGAGTTCGTTACCGGATTCGATAACAGAGTTGACGGCATATCTTTGGAAAAAAAAATTATTATTCTCAGATATTCAATATTGACGATGCAAAGCAAAAAGCCAAACCTGTTGTTTGAAGGGAAAGTTGAAATCAAAATTTGAACGAAAACGGAGAGATTTTGATAAGTTTAAGTTAGTGTTGTGAGAAGATAAGAATATTACCTTGTAAGGAAATAAAGGAAATCGGGAACGGAAAGAAGAAGAGAAACGGGACGTAGTGGGTGACGTGACGTTGTTTGGAGGAGAGGCTTTGAAGAGAGAGAGAAACGGAAGGGGGGATGTTTATAAAGGAACCAAAAGATAGCACGCGTCATTTCCTTAAAATCACATTCATCAATTATTTTATTTTTTTATTTTTTTCTTTTTTTTCCGGGCAGATGTCTTGTCTTGTTTTGGCCCATGTTTACTTGTTGGGTGGGTGCGCCTTTGCTCGTGGTCGGTTGGTCCATGTGCTTCTGGTATGACTCGGCGCATTTGAGTCGAGTCTCTTCCAACACTTTCCACTATTTCTTGCCTTAACCCGGTCCACTGGCTGTAATGGGTAATTTTCTTACCACTCTGGATTATTAAATTCACAATTTTATTCAATTATAAGGGGTATTTTTACTGTTTCCTATTTAGGCTTTAATTCCATGTACTTCTTAATTAAAATGGTCCGTCTAAGTGATTGTCATTACAAAGTCAACTCGTTTTTCATTCTTAGCTAATTTGATAATTTAGCATAGATAGCATACAAAGATCAAAGGTTTTCAAAATATGCAATAAAAGGTCTTGTTACTCCCCACAAGAAAGATACAAAAACGTTGCTTTTGAACGCTTAAAGGTAACTCTTAGACTATAGACTTACTTAAATTTACTTATAATTTATTAGATTTTATTTTTTAAAAAAACTTATAATATTTATAAAAATTACCTAATTTTATCTTTAAAAAAAATCACTTTTATCAGAAAATTACTTAATTTAACTTTTAATTTTTTATATATTTATAGTCATTTTACCTAATTACTCTTAATTTTTTTTAAAATTTTATAAATTTAATGAGGATATAATTAAAATAATTTATTATAAAAATTTGATAATATCAAGCATATTCCAAAAAAATCAGAAAAATAACTCCTTCCTTATTTCTGACTTTTAACTTATTTTAAAATAAAAGTTATTTTTTGAAAGTTAAATTAAATAAATTTTAATATAAATTTTAACTTATAAAATAATTTTTTTTAGATGAATTCAAATAAGACCTATAAAATTTCTCCACTTCATCAATTTGTATAATTGAATTTTGATTTTAATTTTTTTTTAATTTCATAGTTTTTTTTAACAAGCAAAGTCTTTATATCAATAAAAATTAAATTTTCGAAATTAAATTGCTCTAAGAATATTGAACAATATTTTTCTCACTAAATATCTTAAAATTTGACTTTAATCATTAAAAAAATCAACCTAAAATAAACCATACATTTTATAGTGTTGAATATAATTTAAAAATTGGGTTCTCATTTTTTTTAATGCATGAGTTTGAATTTTTCATCTTAACATAGATTAATGTTCTATATTATTTAAATTATAAGTTTTTGTTGCATTAAAAATTTTAAATTTAATAATATTATTTATCTCAATTTTTTTAAAAATTTCGACTCAATTTTTTTCTTAAATATAAATTTAAATAACTTAAATATTAATATTTATTAAAAATTCCTTTTAATTTTTTTCTTTTCCTTCTTCTCGTTGGGTCATGAACCGGAGTGGGTTTAAGTTCTCGTGTTAACCCAACACCAGAACAAAGCGAATGCAAATTGGGCACGAATTCAGACTTCCGTTCCCAAGATTAAAAAATCAAAACCAGAACCAGAGGAGGATGTGGTTGATGACGTGGGAAATCATGATTGGATTGATCTATGGAATTGTCTTCCACTATGTTTTCTGGTCCCACCACAAAAATATTTGTTTACATTCCGTGCAATCATTGTCAGAAGTGAAGGAAAAGATAAAGAAAGGCGAAATGCATGTGCAATGGGGGCTGTTCCCCTGCCAATTTTTCTATCTACGGCTTTGTTTTGTATTTGTCAGAGGAGTTTTGGAATTTTCTCAACAATGTGAGGGGGTGGTGTGGACATTTACACTCCACATTTCCTTCCTATGGGTCCCTAATTCAGCCTATTCCATGTTTTTGATATTAATTCAAATCAATAATCAAAATATATTATTGATTGGACATCCTTCGTGCTTATCAAGATAAAGATGACAACCATTGAAGAAAATAATATATTGGTTTTACCCTGCATTTATATAAATAATAATTAATGTAAACTAATCGTCAATGTAACACTTTCCTCATTATCAACTAAAATGTAAAATAAATTTCTTTAAGGAAATCAAATTTTCAAATATAATTATTTACAAGTTGCAAACCTTATCTTATAAAATAAAATTTGTATTGGATGTCGCCTAAGAAAACTTATATAAATCAATGTCAAGATGTTTAAATTTATAATTTATGTCACACTTCACATGGATTTGGTTTAGAATAAATAACATAAAAAGCACGACATAGTGATTGTTATTTGGCTCTAATTTCTAAACATAAAAGGTATAGGTTATGGGGATTGGCTAACTTAAGGGTAATAAAAATAATTTACGTATTCCTCTGTGATTATGAATTGGGTAATTTATAATGTAAAATCAGACTAATGATGAACCTAATCCTCATTCTAACCAAAAAATCATGGTACCATGTGTGTGCCAATGCACATTGTGGGTTTTCCACAGGGAAACCTTAAATTAATTTTTGAAAATCCAAAACACTACTAGGCATTATGATATGCCAGAGAGTTTGCCTCCTTATTATGAGACACAATTAAACAATCAGCAACCAAAAGAGTGAGGGCAATAAACAGCACCAGAAAGTGACGTACTCGTTGCATAGGGCTGGAACCTGGGAGCATGGTGATCTCAGATAAGTTTAGTTTGGCTCAATGGGCTGTTAACAAGAGTGAAGAATCCAGATCCAATGAATTTGTTGACCAAGTCTAATCAATGATTTGGTTTCAGGCTAAAACCAATAGGATTATATTCCAAGAATGATGATGCAGGGCGCTATGATTTAAACTAGGAATCAAACTAATCTTGTATATAATCCAGATAAATTTGGGGAATGTGAGAAGAAAATAAACCTGGAGTCGCAATCAAGTCCATCAACTTTTACTTCGGGCTTCATTTCACAGCTTACTCATCTTGGCTACTTCAGTGAGTTTCTACCATATAACCTACCAAAATATGTTAAATTGGAAGCTGGTGTGAATTCATTTACATTTAAACTTCATAAGTAAGAAGAAATTTAAAGCAAAAATTTAGTTATTGAATCACTGATAGGGAACAATTAGCAAGCAATAGTGCAAAAAATTGGCAGTGTATCTATTTTGCACTTCACAGAAAGCCACTGACAGGCAAAACGGCATAGCAGAAAGATAGTGTTTCGGTTAAACGACTACATCCTCAAAAATATAAAGTCTAAAAGGGTAAAATATGGCAGGCTACATACCAAAGAAAAGATGCTGTATCAATAAAATTAGTTCTTGATTTTTGTGAATTTTTAAAATGCAATTTAATGCAAAATAACACTAATTTATTCCAATCAATGTAAAAATTTACATCAAATTTATATTTCAAAAGTTCGGATATCCCCGCCTGAAATTCTATCAGCAAAAATTTATGAATACGTCTTTTATGTAGCACAACCCCAAATAGAGACGTCTGAAGTTGACAAGCTCACGAGCTTCTAGATGATACGGTTCATTCATTTATGTGCAAATAATATCAACATGTTCATGTATCTTGAAGCAAATTGCTCTGAGAATATAATGGGATTATTAATAAAGTCAAAAAGTTCCAACATGAAAGAGAGATGTCCGAAAATTTGGTGACCTGTAATGTCCCGTTGCCATCTTAATCCAGTGACAATAATTCAAGGTTGCAACAGTTCAAAGAAAATACTAAACATTATAAGCAGACCAGAGTATCATTAATACGTGAAAATATTTTATGCGAGTTTTTTCTCAGTTGTACTTCAAGGAATTCTTTTTTTTTTTTTTTAAATCTATATTCATTAAATAGAATTATATCATAAACTAAATTTCAGTAACATGCATTGTTTACTAGTTTCATCGCTGAGGTACAAACTTATGAATATCGACTTTTATATAGATAATATTGTTTAGTATTGCTAACTTCCCTTGACTCTAAAAATAAATTATAAAACTATTAAAATTTTATTAAATTTTAATAAAATTTATTACCTTTTTTTAAAACTAAATTTTATGATACAGTCACTCCAAATCCATATTACCTTCGTCTCAAACATACCTCAAGTAATCTCACTGAGTATATCTTGCATCAAACGCTATAGAAATAAAAATGAATCTATCCATTTCATTGGGGACCTAAAATTGCCCTTGCATGTTGATCCAACCATATTTTGGCATAAGGACACCCGTTGACAGCAAGCATACATTCAATGATTGCATCACAAACCCCAAATATCCCTTTAATTATACTAAAACATTGCTTTAAAGTACAACTCTTTCTCTTTCTCCAATTAAACATCTTTGCTCTTATTCAACAATAGGATAAATCTTTCGTGGATTACATCAAATCTTTGCCTTTTGGTACAGCTAGCTCTCAAGTCACACACTCATTCATAAACTAAGAAAACTTTAGAGCATTACACACATTGTTATATTTTTTAAGTACAGGTCATCAATCCTGCCAACCCAAAATCCTCTCTCCAGATTTACTTCAAGCAGAGGCATCATTAGTTTTTGCAAGTCATTGTCTCACTAGTGAATTTCAGGCTTCTTTTATTGACCATCAATGATTAATCAACTGTCAAATTAACTGTTACTTGTCCCCTCTAACACCACTTTCAAAGAAGGTGCCTATAAAGTTATGCTCGAGTGTCTTCATTCATATTCGTTCTCAATTCTTCTTCTTGACTCTTCAAACAATTTCCATGAAATAGATTATAATCTCCGTTCACTGTCTGTTTATCGTAATTTCAAACTTATTTACGATACACAAAGGATAGAGTCAATTGATAAGACAGATTTAAAGCTTACAAAAGTCTACGCGTTTTAAAGAGCGCCTTGAGGTTGCACGCATTCCTACTGCCCGTTATCAAAAATATTAACCAAGAAGTCAAACTTCTATATAATAATCCATTAGTATTGCTCCACTTAGACTTATTTACTTCTATTTTATCCTGCTCACCACGAGCCAAGAGTTACTGAACCACCACTTAGAAGGTCTTTCAGAAAACATATAAAAATTAATGGCTCTGTGAGCCTTTAGGTCACGGATCCTTAGTTTTGTAGACATCATTTCTCTAAACTAATTTTAAAACACTCTTAATTCATTCTGACTCGTTCCTAACCATTCACATATTACACTGGAAGCACGTGTAGTACAATTACAGACCTATGATCTCTTTTCTTACTTAGACACTAAATATTTACCTGCTTGCAGCCACATTTACCTGCTTCTCATAATTACTGAATTTTTTTTTATTCTGTTACAAATCTTTTTCGTGTATATTCTAAATTTTCCTATTGAATAGGAGGTACAAAAGGAAGCTAAAGCCTGACGATTACAGATTGCCCTATTATTCAAAGTAATATTTCAATAAATTAGATACTTTTATTGATATTCCTATTAAAAAATATATTTGTATTAACAATATGGTTCAAGTTTCGGCATGATGGCTAATTTCTAATTATGGAGTGGATTCCAAAGAATATCAACTATCCCACACCATTAAATTAAGGCAATTTGCCAACAGGCCCACATCTCTACATCTCCGAGTTCTACTTAGATTAGATTTCAACTCTCAATCCAGTCCACATAAGGCACTAATGAGTTGGTTCTAACAGTCCAACAAGACCAACTGACCAAGGACCGGTGTAAACAGAGAGACTGCTGTCGTCACATAGAATTACAGAAATGGTCCCTCCAATTGCCACCCTGCCTATTCAATACCATAAATGCCAGATAATTATTCTTCAACAAGAATTTGATAAATTCTTCTTTTCCTTAGAGCTGGTAGTGCTGGTAACAATTATCGTTCAAATAATCGTCAACAGTATCAGTAACACAAGGATAAATCTGTCAAAACTTCAACGAAGATCAAGCATATTACAAGTGTGTGTAACCCTTCAATCTTTGCATGTGTTATTCAAAATTCTTAAGATGATTCGTATTTTCAAGAGCCTATATAATGCCTACAAAGCCAACCTAAACATAAATATTTCACATCAAAATATTTCAATTTAATGCCTAGAAAGCCAACCAACGAATCTTACCTCACAAGCAACGTTTCAAGTAGGCAGAGCTCCAATAGAAGATAGTTGAGGTTCTGCATTGAAGAAGAAAAAGAGCAACGCTGCAAGGATCCAAACAAGGAAACACGTAAACGGAATACGACTTTTCATCGAAACAAGCTCAGTGAAACGATCTCTCTCTTCTGGAATAGTGTAGAATTCGTTTACGACGATCTTAATCAGTGAATCCAAAAGCTTCTTAGACTTATTATTTATATCGACCGAGTTCATAACTTGCGATCGAGCTTCTTTGAGAAGCTTCACTAGTACTTCTGCCTCCAGCGAATCGATCTTTGAACCGTCTGATTCAATTAACGAATAATGATCCGTTGAAAGATCGGAGAGCTCATTCTCGTTTATGGTAATTGTAGATGGAGCAAGAACGGAGAAACTGAAGGATGCTAATGAAGCTGAAGGTGACGGATACAATTCAAAACTCTAAAACAGAAGACGAATTCGTAAACGCGAAATTGTGAAATTGTTTATTCATTTTTTAAAAAGAAAAATATATGTTACTTCTAAAACTAAAAGCCGAAATTTAAATCAAATGAAAAGTATTCAATAAGATGCATCAAGTGAAATTCAAATAATTAAATGATCTTTTTTTTTTAACGAAATCAAAAGGAAAATCACCATAGAATTATTCAATATTGAGCTGGTGTAGAAACGGTCTCTGTTGAAAATAGCATCGGAAACCTCGGCAATAGGAGCGCAATTGACCAGGTTCCTTGGTGATTTCAGGTGCAAAATCTTCTGAAACAGACCTAAACGCAGGGTTTAAATTCTTCTTAGCTACCTAAAGCAAAAACGAGACATAAGAATAGTGAGAAATTCAGTTTGAAGGGACGAATAGTGAATACCTTCTGATACTTTTTCAATTGAAAGCCCTTCGATCTGCGATTTGCCAGATTTGAAGGTCGAGACTGCTTCTTTTATGGAGTTTGATGATCTTTCATTTTTGGCTCTTTGAAATTGGCGGGAGAGTTGGCATTCTTCCCTTTTTTTTTCAAATGTAGGCTGGGAAATAAGAAAGGGTATGAATAATGGAGATGTTAAAGAAATAGACATTTAAGTCGGTCAGATTAAGTAATCAATAATTCATATATTCCGTATTTTATTGAAAATGATTTAATGGAATTTATGTATTAAACTTAGAAGAGGAATCTACTATTTAAATAAAAGAAGGAAAAAAAGTTACTAAACCCATACTTAAAATTTAGGTATTGTGATTCCATAATTGTTATAAACGGAAAAATAACAGATATATCTATCATTTCGTTAAATGGAAATGATCATTTTAATTTATATTTAGTGACAAATTTTTTTATGAGATTTAAAAATTATGATAAATATATCTTTACTAAATTAATTCTTTTAATTTTTGATCTTTTTCTACGATATGATATATCCTTAATTTTTATAAAAGTATAAAAATAAAATACATAAAATTATTATTAAAAAATAATACATACAAGACATAAATTTATATTTTAAAGTGCATAAAAAAATTTATAAATTCTATTTTAAATTTCTTTTAATTTCATACTTTTATAAAAGTTATAACTATAATAGTTATAAAGCTAAAAATAATAAAAAAAATTAATTTACTAGGGAGTGTTTGTCATAACATTCAAAGTTTATGAAAATTTTTGTGTAAAACATAACATCGGAATAATTGCCATTTAATAAAATTATAGAAGATTTGTCATTTTTCCTATTATTATAAATTGATAAAAATTAGAATACTAAATATTATTTAAAAAATAAATGTTTGATCAACTAAGGTAATAATAACAAAAATTATCAGTGAATTATTGAAGTTTGTATCTTATTGGCCTGAACGCTGACGTAATAAAATATCTAAATATAATACTCCATGCTTATCCTTTCCCATTTAATTATTCATTTAATATCTTCCCTTGGGTCAACACTTTGAGCATATGGTTAAAAATTATGTTTAAAGTCTTCAAAATAATGATGCTCTTTCATTTTACGATGCCCATTAAAATATTTTAACCATGACACATGTTTCAAAATGTATTATTAATGCATATGGTTACATTTTTTTTTAATGTTTCACTTAGTTATATTGTAGATAGGAAGCTTAACGCAATACTATAAGGTTTTGATAATATTTCATAAAAAATAATAAACAAAGAGTTTATTTATTCATTGAAAATTGATTGATTAAAAGTCTATTTATAACAGATCTATTTTTAGTGCTACCCAAACAAGGCAAATAAAAGTCGAATTCTGATAGTAGGAAATAATTTTAAATTAAAAAAATTAATTAATAAGAATTCTAATAAACTTATACATATAAAAAATCCCAAAAGTAATTTGACCTAAATAGAAAACTAATTAATATGAAGTTTTGTATAAGAAGAAAAATATAATTAATTAAAATTCCTATACTATCCTACATCATCGGATTAAACAAAAGAGTCGAGTATTAATTACCTGGCCAAAATAATGGGTCGCATGCATAGTTACCTTTTTTTTAATCTATTTGCATGTATAATCAACGTTAAACCCTATCTCGAATGGGAAACATAAGCCATAATTAATTACTGAATAATTGAACATTAACAATTGACAAATGTGTCAACTATTAATCTTCCTCATAATTACTTCTTTGGTGGCCAAGCTTCTTCCAATTATACTACAATATCGTGATATCCCCACTACTAGATCCACTGTTTTCTTTTATTTAGTGCTCAAATTTCATTTCATGCCTTTCAATTCTCTCAGCAGCGAAGAAATGAATCGCCTATATATACCCCTTCATTTCGTCACTACTCTTCACGACTTCCTCTCTGCAAAACTGGTAATAGATCCGTTAATCCTAATTTCACTTCTTTTCAGTGAGTTAATTAATGGGTATTTAGTAGTATAATTGATTGTTAATTTCTTTGCAGATTTGATGATGATCATGAAGAACTTACTCGTGCTCTTTGTTGCTTCCTTGCTGATTTTGCATGCCGTTCATGCCAATGCGAGAAGGATGACTGCGGAGGAGAAACACATGCTGATAGCCAAGCGCCAGCTCGTGAGCCAGACCAATAACTCGGGACAAAAGGCAAACGTTGAAGATGCTAAAACTGGCAGTACTACTGATAACGATGGAGAAGATGACGATACAAACCAGAGGTATGGTCAATATGGGAATTCTAATGGATCAACTCCTTCTAATCATCACTATTTTCCGAATCAGAAACCACCAAAGACTGCATGAATATTTAAGCTCATCATCATCAGATTATGTGATGTCAGTTTGTTATAATTACATTGTGTTAAGAGCCTGAAAACAAGAATGGCGTCTAATAAATAATATCGAATATATTTGTATTAAATGTTAAAAATATGATTAAATAAAGAAACCATAAGAGTCTGTAAAAGTACTAGAACTAGCATGGTATTATGTGGGTTTATTATTTATCATCTCAGTTTTCAGTAAGTAATTGTGGAATTTATTATTATGAATTGAAGTTTACAAAGCAATGAAAAGAAAACCCTAATTTTACTATTCACAATTTGCAGATAATTTCTCACATTGGTATGAAAGAAAACCCTAGATGGTTGCATATATAGTAGAAGAGTAGGTTTGTAAATATGGACCCGCAAATATAATTGAAATACAATTATTTTTTTTTTAAATGAAGGAACACGAGTGTACTCTCGCTTGATTCGACTGCTGTGATATACCAGTGTACATAATTACTGGTACTAACACTAAAACTTTCCTAATTTAAAGTCCATATCCTTGATTATATACTAATGTAAATTTGTATAATTCAATTTCCTAGTTACTATTGCATAAAAAATTATAATTACACCATTCAATTACTATTGGAATATATTATAATGTCTAAATTAATTAAACTTTCACGTTTTAGGCTATTAGATAACCACTTGATCAGTCGGATCTATCTTTCTTATCACTCATTTGTAATAAAAGTTTCCAACTAGATTTCAACTGTGTCTTATTACGAAAATATTCGTAAAAAATATGAATATTAAAAAATAATTATTTTGCAATCTATTAATTATAAGAAAATGAAGGTAAAAATTTGATGATTAATATTTAATGAATAAAACTATGAATCTTAAATTGTATTTCAAATGGTTCGGCAGTTAAGTTATCAGTACTAAATCGCTTAACTCATTAAATATATTTATAAAAAATTAACATAATAGAGACTCTTTTAAAATTAATAAATGTTTAATAAAAAATTAATGTGGTATTGACAAATTAACTACGACATTATTTAAGATATAAATCTTGAGATACAATTCTTTTAATGTCAAATATTACTAGGTTATATAATACAAATTGATGCGATATAATAATATCAATTAAATAAATTATCATAAATTCTATTAATATGAGCAAATATTATAGACCATTTAATAAATATTATTCTATTATTATAATATATTTATTTATAAAAGAAGTTTTATTTTATTATTTATACATGTGAAAAAGAAATTAAGTTATTGATATTATTTTAATTTGCTCTTAAAATACGGCAACTTTATTTGATTATTTCCAAATTATAGCGGAAGTATAAATTATTTATAATTATATGCACTGCCATTTGGTGGAGTATTTATGACATTGCATAAAATACAGTAATATACAGCACTTTTATTAAAGAAAAAATCAGTCTCATCCACTATATTAAAGAATTCAACTCTATTTTCTAATATATGTTTCTATTAATCATCAAATAATATTTACATAGTACTAAACATATAAAATTTACAATGCAACGATTGCTATATATATATGTGACAACTAATCATAAGTGTTACATCAATTGGCTGTAGCCTATGTTTTATTAAGAAAAAAAATGTGTTACAATTTGTAATTTTCCAATTATAGTATCTTTAATAATGTTATAACATCAATGTAATAATTTCATTTAATGTATCTATTATAATAAAAAATTATTAAAATAAACATAGATGCTACAATTTTAATTAAATTACTTCATAAATAATGTCATAGAATGTATAATAAAATTAGAGATATAAAATTTATATAATAGTTGATTTAGTATTATTATATAAATTTTGCTAACGAGTATCTTAAGGATACTTGTTAAGATTTTTATATTTATTAGGTTTTTGTTAGTGAATTAAAGTACTTGTTAAAATTTTTTATATTTGATAATTTATATTTTTTAATGTATTAAAATTCATCTTTAATTATTATATTAAATATTAAAAATTAATATAAATAATAAATATAAAATTTTAATAAATATATTAAAGATATTCATTAGTAAAATTTTTATTATATTATTATTTATGTATTATATATAATACGTGATAATAATATAATATAATTATAAAAATATGCTGTAAATTTTATTTGATGAACGCAAAATTGTCGAAGCTGTTATATAATAAAACAATAATAAAACAGCTTGAGTTTCGAATGGAATATGATGCCGGCCCTATAATCCAGTATAGTTCAGTCTCCGCTGGCTCTTTAGAGGTATAATTTGTTTGTAGTTTGGACTTTGGACATTGTCACTGGTCATAGAAAATGGTACCACCACATTTCACTGACAAAATTATATTTCTAATTTCGAAATTTCAAAATACAACTATTATAAAAAGAAATTCTTAATTTTAATTGATGTTTAATTTTATAAAATTTATTGTCAATTCATATAATGAATAAATATTTTAGATTTTTTAATAAATTTTATTTACGTCATTTTCAAGAGATTAACACGTGGCGTCAGTGTGCCTTTTCTATAAATGCTCTACATCTTATTCTTCTGTATAAAAGGCAAAGGCGCAAAGCCCAAAAACTCAAAAGCTCTGCAGAAAACGAATGGAGGGGCGGACCTCAAGTGTGTGCGTGAATCAAACCCCATCTCGGCCGTCCATTTCACTTCTTCATCCGATGGCGTTAGATTCACGCACAAACTCGTGATCTGTCCAAACCACACAGAATCTTTCACTCCCTTCTGGCGCCATCGATGGCTGTAATTTTCGGATTTTCCCTCCCTTTCTGCGGGAAAAAAAGTTGAATAATACTGTAACCTCTTTTTTCCTTTGTTTTTTTCTCAGAAAGGGTGGGAAAGAAAAGAGAGAAGTAATAAGATCAGATGGATGAAGATTTTGGCGATGGATCGGCTGCAGCGGCTGAGATGGGCGACTACGAGATGTTGGTGTCGACAACTGACGTGGAGTTGCTGAAGACGGCGTGGCGGAACGAGAAAGCGGCTCCGGAGATTCTTCAGTTTCAGGCTCAGTTGGTTAAGAGAACCAGAGAACAGGTCCAATTAATGGTAAGTTTAACAAAAATAAAACCCTAACACTCAGTTCATGCGTATTTTGAATTTTGTGAAATTTTAACCGGTGTGGAAATAAGATTGTTCTTACCGAAGTAGCAGATTATCAGTGAAATGACTTGCTTAATATATTTTTAACGAATTACTTAGGGTTTTGTGTTGAATTGTTTACATTGTTTTAAAATTTGTATTTCCTTCTTTTTGAGAACAGAGAATTTGTATGCGGATTGCAAATTAAATTTTGTATTTCCTTGCTTTTGAGAACAAAGAATTTTGTATCCTTCTTTTTCAAGAACAGAGAATTCGCAAATGAGACTGGTGTCTATTTGCGATATTTGCTATAATGCCAAAATTTGGTGTCCATAGGAAGAAACAGTGGAGGAATTTGAAGAAAGCGGTTTGGATCCGCTTACTGTATCACTCTACCAGATGGACTTGGACAGGGCACAGTTTTTATTGAGATCTTATCTTCGTGTTCGGCTCCAAAAGGTAGCAACTTGCCTTACTTCGTGTTTTAATATTCAGGGAAGGTGATATCAGCCCATTTGTTTTTTAGGCGTTGAATTTAATTTTGAAAGTAAATAGGAGATTTTGTGCAATTAGTAGTGAGAAAAATGCATAGTATGATTTCAGTTCTGCTAAGAAGATTATGATATGTTTGCCTGAAGTAGTTTTTGTGTGTTGTAGCTTGAAAAATACGTGTTCTATATTTGGAAGAATGATAATCTAAGGAATCGGCTTTCTCAATCAGAGAAAACGTTTATTCAAAGGTGAATTATATTTGTGCTGTGTGTCTCTGTTGTGGAAAATACATACATGGTGTTGTGTTAGCTTATTATGTTTTGCGATTGATTATATCATTACAGGTGTGTTGATGATATGGAAAAGCATCTTGAAGAGACAGTTCTTTCTAAGTTGCCTGATAATTATCAATCTGCCAGAAGGCAATCTATAATAAGCGAAGAGGATGACATGGGTATTGAACTATATTTCCATCATACAACTTTCAAGTGCTTCTGATGTTCTTGGTAGTGCATGATGGTCTCTAGATCGGTGTCTGCCTTTCTCACATTCTGTGTGCGTCTACTGTCTAGAATTCTGGTCATATTTTGCAGATCTTCTGTAGCTCAGCAAAATACACTTGAAAGTTACTTTTTATTTCTTGTTTATTTGAAGTTATAATCTTTTTTTCTTAAGAAAGAAAGTTATAATCTGGTATTCTTAATATATAAGATCTTCAACATGGCCATTTCCAAAAATGCCATAAGGACCAGATTTTTTTAGTTGTTTTCTGAAGTTTTAAATTGGATGCTACTGATTTGTATTTGATCCTATGATTAGAACAAAGTTTGACTATTAACATTCTTATTGAGAGCATCTGTTCTTTTTATTCTTTGTCCAAACTGTTTCTGCTTTATATTAGTTATATAAGCGTGTTTTTTTTTTTTTTCTACAAAGTATATATATAAGCTTGTTAGTTGAACTTTTATTGGTCACTCTGCCTTTCCATGAGAGGTGCTAATTCACTAGTATCATGAGAAGTCGCTCTGCTTTACGATAGGGTCTTTGGCTTTGTTTTACCTTTTGTTGAGTTTTTAATTTTCACAAAAGAAGGAAATGAGGCTGCAGTTGTATGCTAGGGTGCGGCATGTCATTGGCATTTGTTGTTGCTCCACACGTCCTAAATTGATCTATATGCGTCCTTTTATTGTTTTCCTTGAGAGATCTTTATTTTTTGTACAACATCATTTTACATATTTCTCTGATCTATGGTATTTATGATTAGATGTAGAGAGTGACTCTTTTTGTTACTACGTTTTTCTGGCTTGAGCTCTGTTTCTACGTTTCGCTTGGGTTGACTTACGTTGTGCTGTGGCTTGTGTCATATTCTAAAATCTTAACAACGAAGAATTAATTATTGTATGAACTGTGAATATTGATAACTGTTTTTTTTTTTTGTTTTTTTGGTGGTGGTGGTGGTGTGTTATCAATTAGTGTCTGAGCCTCAATTGGACACATTTGTAGCCTGCAAAACCAGCAATAACTTTGTGTCTCTCAGTCTTGCTGATAGGTAATAAGCTATTCTTTCATCTTGCAATCTTACGGATAAAAGTGAAAAGATATATCTAATGAATTAGCATTTGCTTTGGCAGTGAGAGACCCTTGGAAATGGAGCGTACCGATGTATCCTTTGTACTTTACAAGGTAATAGAAGATAAAATTGGAGCACACATTGATTTGGTCTGAAGTGTTTTCATTGCAAACTCACCAAGCTTTGTTAAAACATGGGCAAGAAACAATCCATCATCATCGCAGCTTCGAGAATTTCTTCAGATCCTGCTCTTTGGTAACTAAAAGTGTTGAGCAATCACCAAGAGAATGTGAAAGCTGTTCAATTACACAATGTGATTTGTGGTCGAAAGCCGAACTAACGTTGCCACTTGCAAACTTTTCGTTTCATAATTTCTGCACAATTTTGTGGTCAGCCTTTTTTATGCATAGAGTAGACTGCACGCATAAATTTAACTAGTGGAGTCTCTTTTAATGCCAATCTTTTATGATCCGGAATTTTATGTAATTTGGTACAAATAGTGTTGTACTATTTGAGAGGATATAATTTAATCTTAAAGAGGAGAACCTCGGGTGATGGTAGCTTTGGTCCAGAATATTCTTGACCATATTAGACATTTAAAACGAGAAGCATTTATGATGCCACGAGCTTTCCTTTGACTTGGCTCCGCTTTCAAATCAGACGGGAAATTCTACAGAACATGCACAATTATTCCATTACCTTACATTTTCTTAATTAAAAAAGGAAGAAATTAAAATGATTATTAAAAAATCGTTAATCGTATACTTTTCCGCCATAATTACTACAAATAGCCGCAGCGGAGAAATTTTCGAACGTCTTAATCGACAGCTAAGATCTTAAGCAAACCGTCTAATGTAACTCCTTCATTTTCTTCGCCACCGCCCAATTTAATCATGGCCTTAACATCTTCATCGCTAGCGGAAAAACCAGCAATATTCATATAACTCTTCAGATCTTCATGGCTCAACCTTCCATCGCCGTCTTTGTCCATTACCCTGAACACATCCTCCATCACTCCGCCGGAAGAATTCCGCTTACGGTACTCGAGAACTCGTTCGAATTCATCGTATTCCACGTATCCATCCTTGTTCGAATCTGCGACCGAAATCATCGTGCTAATCATGTCATCCTCCACTCGAATCTCATCGCCGTCAAGTCTAGTGTAAAACATGCGTAAATCATCGGGGCTGATCTTCCCGTCGTGGTCAGCGTCTAATGCATCAAACACCGTTTTGAACTCCGACGAAGATCTCGCCGCCATATCCCCCGGTGGTAGAGAGCTGCTATCGGTTGGACACATTTTCGATGTATAAAACAAAATAAATGATAACCGCAAAACGCTAGGGCTTTGTTTTTGGTTTATGCGGAGTAGAAGTTTTGTTTGGGAAGAAAATCGTAGTGCGAATTCCTATTTATGGTTGTGATGAAATGGGCATACAAGTGTGGTTCCGAGCGTTTTGGGACACGTGATTCTTGGTTGACAAGCATTTTAGAGACTTGGTTTATGCCACGTGGCATGTTTTAGTCTCTGGTACGTGTGCGGTGACGTAATCAGATCGAAAAGACGGTGTACTTTGAATCAATCATGACGTGTTTCAGTCATGCAGAACCAGACTGGTAGGTTTGTCTGTTTGCTCTGCTGAACAAATTGGGAATTTTCTTCTGTGATTAATTATTTGTCAAATTATTATGCATTTATGTTATTTGTTTATTAATTGTAAAATTTTATTTTGATTTGGTGGTAGGCAGTTGGATTAGGAATCAAAATTCTTCTCATTTACTAATTTTTTTATTAAATAAACATTTTCTTTCGTATACATAAAAACACAAAATGAATCAGACCATTCAACGTGCTGATAGCACGATGCTCGCACGTCGTTTAAACCCTCATTGCGAATTCTGTCGTTGGGGTGAAAATAATAACGCGATAAAAATTTTTGTAGATAGATCTTTTTGAGATCACTATATCTCGTCCCAAACAGAATAGTACAGTTATTTTAATTGATTTATATTTGGAGCTTTTATTAAGACATAAATTTTCAGTATTTTGAATTAATCTTGACTATTAACTTATGAAAATAAAAAACTCGAAATAATAAATAGGATATATTTGTTAAAATTTAATAAAATGTCTTTTCGTATAAAAAATTTAGTGTATCACATCGACGGCATCATGCTAAGTATTTAATGCGCTATTTTATATCGATTTGAGGTGAACAAGTGGCACCCTCAGCAATTCATAAAGGACTTGAATTTGGATGATGTATTAGATTTTTGATCTCCGAAAAAATTTATGCATCAATAGTTGACATCGTTTGTGAAAACGAGCAAAAAGTTTTCAAAAAATTTATGTATTAAATTCGAGAAACCTTATGTAAAGTTTGCATTAAGAATGACTGAAAATAGCCATAGTTATTTCTTTGAAAGACTGCAAAAGAATAGAGATGGGGGACCTTATTTGTTGTGCTGATAAAGAAAACACAATCAAATTTTTCAACAAGAACGAATTAAAAGGCTCCACTGCCGCACCATCAAGGAGCAAGGCCACTTTAAGAAAGGAAGAAGGTGGATTCTTATAACTAGTAATAGAGTTGGAGAAACACAAGAGCAGACAAGTAGAAGAGGAGAAGAAGAGGCGAGTGTTGGAGTAAAGAAATAAACAATTAGAAAGGGAAGCTATAGAGCTACGAAAATTGTTACAAAAGTAGCGAATTAAAGAAGTGCATTGATAAGTGCTAGAAGTATTAAAAGCATTGAAAAGTCATACGTAATCCTTTGGCAAGGCAAAGATAGGGGGGCCCATGGTCGCTCCAGCACTAGAAAGCGCTCGCCATATTGTGACACAGAAATGAAAAGGAAAACTTAAAGGGTCGTGTGCAAGTTCTAGAATATGGAATCAAAATGTGCTATTTTGAGTGTTCGACCTCCTCGAATAGAGAGTGGTTGACACTTCATGCAGTTCAAGAATGCAGATACACGAGAATGTTGGGCCAGAGAGGACTAATGTGGACTTAAGTTTGCAACTCAATAATATAAGGTTCAAGGATAATAATGTCCGCCCTTTTATGCCCCAAGTAGTGGAATAATAAGTTTTAGAAACGTGCATCCAGAGAATATTAGTGGAAGTCTGGGTCAGTATGAGGGTAGACCTGATTTAGAGTTTAGGCAAAGACTTTTAGAGTTAGGAGAGGTAGCGACTCCTAATTCACTAGAAGTATTTTGAAGTTGACAATTCCTCAAAAGTTTAAAATGCCA
>JAWDEX010014342.1:2732-34562 GCA_035221805.1 Trichilia hirta
CGACAGAAGATTTAGTACATCACACAGGTTTACTGTTGCAGTTGTTGTAGAAGCTTCTTAGGGACTAACTGAAATCACAGGAAAAACGAGCTAGGAGTGAAGTCGGCTTGTCGACGAATAAACTCCGATGCTCAAGTTAGTGAAATGGTACAGAGTCAAATAAAAAGAGAGAGATTACGAGTGTTTAAGGGTTTTACTGACCCAGATGGCTGGGCTCGGGAAAAGTTCGTGAGTGCAGTATGTACCCTTTAATTGTTCATATAAAGTTCTCTCTAAAAGCTCCCAAATTAAGAGAAGATTAATAACTGTTCGAAAGAGAGGAATTCGAATCTCGCTATATGTATAACCTCCACTTTTTATAGAGTTCCTGCACGTATGAGTATCGGAGAACGGGAATTTGATTAGACAGTCGTTATTATGGTGGTTGAGTCAATTTTTTCACCACTTTTTACCACTCCTTTACATTAGGTCTGTCATGGCAATTAATGCTTATAATTTGCTGTACACGGAGTTACCTATTGTGACGGAACACTTAAACAGTTATTCGAACAGCGAAGTTGTTGGTACTATTTTCAACTCTTGTTTTTGAAAAAAGTATAGGGGTCATCTCGGTAATTTAAATTAAACCGCCTCAAAAATTAAGGTGAGTGCATAAAAACCGAAACGATTATGTCGGGTTATAACTGCTGATTCAAGGGTAAGAAAACTTTTGAAAAAAAATCAGTCTCGAATCAATAAATATCATCAACAGGGTGAACCACAAAAAACAATCTTAGACGATCTGTATACAGAGGGTGATATGTAACAGCAGAAGCTTCCTCGTAAGAATCCTTCTCTTTGGTTTAAAATATGAATTATTGTTGATTTGTACAGATGAGAATTAATTGTAGAATCACGCATGCGTAAGCTCATGTCATATTATCTGAAGAATCCACATAACACCGAAGGGATGACAAAATCAATCAGGAAACATCTTTATCCCTTCTAGTCAACTTGAAGTTGACCAGGGCTTGGATTCTGATTGGTTGGGCCTACTAGCAAATCTATTTGGACATGCAGTGAAAAAGGTCACAAATGTTTTTGTGAGCTTGAAATTCTGGAGGACAGCATTTCATTATAACTTTCGTTACCAAGTGAAGAGACATTTGTGGGCCTTTCAAGGTGGTTTATGCAGATCTGTCATTCAAGGCAGTTATGTAGAATATATTGAGAGTTTAACTGCAAATTTTGTACTGGTGAATTGGGTGGAAACTATGACGCAACATAAGAATGAAGTTTGTGAAGGATATTAAGGGCTCCAAGTAAGGATTAATATGATCATTGATCTTTCAGTTCTGCTTGTAAAATTTAAAGCATATGTTGGAGGTTACAATTGCATCCCCAGAGAGGCTTTTGGCTACTATAGTTAGCTATGCAATCAATTCTATCCACGAAATTGACAGTTTGAGGAGAAGTGAAACGAATTAGCTGACATAATTTCACAGAGCAGTTAGTCTACTCATCATGTTGTTATAGCTACCATGTACTTGGATTCTGCATTGGCAGCCGATTCATAAAAACCTGCAGTTAAAACTACAGTTGGCAAGATAAGAAGTTTTTGGGATAAAAGTTTAGGGTTATAATTTTCTAAAATTTCCAATCCATCCATGTATGAAGACTCGAGTGCTTACACTCAATCTAGTTTGCACTTTCTACTGAAGCATTCTTAGCAGGTTATAAATATGAGATCTTATTATTCTGTTAAATAATTATTGAGCTTCCTGGCTCTCCCAATTGAACACGCCATTATAATTAGACAAATAACATCATAAGATCGTAGTTTTCTTGCAAGAGGATAATTATGCGAAATGGATCATATGCCACCGCTCAGGGCATTTTCTCTACCTCATCTTACTTACTGAAAATAGTATATTAAATCCCAAAAGCTCTTTTCTGATGCACAAATACTTTCTCTCCCACATCCTTGTGGGGTTACAACTCATCTGAAATAGTTATTACTATTATAACTGAACTGAGTGGTATAAAATTTTCAGGGGGTTCAGTTTCATCCCGAAAGCATTATAAGCACTGAAGGCAAGACAATTGTTTGCAATTTCATCAAACTAATAGAGAGAAAGGAAGCCGCTGATTCTCAGATACAGAGACTTAATCGATCTTGCATAATTTCATCTGTTATTATGCCTTTTTTTCATTTTTAGTTAGATGAAATTGAATAAATTGTCTGAAATTGCAAGAAAAGAAATGCAGTATAATCCCTTGAAAGTTCTTATAGACGTATGTTTCATTGATCAGTAGTAATTTTTTGTCCATTTTAATGGAAGCTTCATTGGATTTTCGAATGTCTCTTTCTTGTTTATTATTTTTGATGGTTCTTAACTTAGGGTATCTACTTGCAGATTGCTATTTCAAATGCTTGTAAAGTCTTCGGTATAAGATATGTGAGACTCCTTCAAAGCTTGCGTGTTTGAAAATATGTGATGTTTTAACTCCAAATCACTAACCACCAAAATATCATAAAAATAAATAAATAAAAAATAATTAAGCGGACAAAAATTCAAGAAATTTCCTCAAATTGTAATCAATCTCCAAGTTGTCAAATAATAATCCAAAACTTAAATAATGGAATGGTCTTGTATGGATGCAATGGAATGATGTGCACTGCAATGGTGGGAATTGCTTTCCTAATGGAATTACTTCATGACTTCTGTGACTGTGGAAAAAAGTGAAGTGCTTCTGGATAACTTTCAGAGTTGACATAGAAATGAATATTTCTTTTCAATTAGTTAAGAGTTATCAATCAATTCCAATTCAAATATGGTTGGCAAGTGAATTGACTGTCATGTGGAAATGTACAGCCAATTCTCAATTGGATTAAATTGCATAAAAACACAAATCTTGCATAATAATCAAAACCTCAAAACTCAAATGTATAAAGCCAAAAACCAAATTGCTTATTGCTTTTTTAGCTTTCTCCTTCCCACATGATTTTTCATTACTATTTTTTTTTCTTCTTCTTTTTGGTTGTGTGTCTCTCACAAGTGTTAAAGCAACTTGTCAATATTGAATTTCTTTGGATATAAGTTTCATGAAATCGATGAAAGACTTTATTGAATTACAATTTTTATTTTAGTAAATAATTGTACATCAAGTTGTTTTACATGCAAAATAATGCTTCCTAATTACTATATTTTTGTGCAACCTAATATATAATAATTTTTCTTCTTATCATTATAAATCCAACATAGTCTATGGTCCCATCCCAGACCAGACCAATACATATAAAGTGGGGCAAAATTCCAACAACAAAAAGTCTCGTAATTTGAAACGAAACCAAAAGTACAAAATAATTTTTCTTTTTCTAAAAAATGTCAAGAAACCTTATAATGTAATTTATGAATAATCGTAGATTTATAATTTTGTATTTTAACTGATATAACAATGATATATTTCTATAAAATATTATAATAAATAAAAATATTTGGGATATAAATTTTATGTACAGAAGTAAAAAATAAATTTGATGGAACATATTAAGGTATATTATTTGAGAATAATTATAATTTTATTTTATTTTAATATTGAATTTGAAGATAAAATAATTTAAAAAAAGAAAAAAGAAAAAAGGATAAGTTCTTGTCATCACAAAATGCTAAAATTCTCTACAAATTAAAAGAAAACGAATCAAATCATTTTTATAATGCAATTTAATTAAAGCAACCAAATCTTATCATAACAGTACAGCTAATTGTGTGGCCAAATATGCTCTTAAATATTTGATTAATCTTTTATGATAATGACTTGAAAGAAAATTTTGATGCTTGTTCTCAACTTTTTTTGGTTCACAAGTCACTTTAATAAATCATCTTAATTGGGGTAGGTTAAGCACTGATTAACATACAAAGTCAATCTACCTAATTCTAGATATACATTTGTCTTAGTAAGAATATCAAATCATACCATTAATTTTTCTTTTTCTTGATTACAAGAAAATATCAATCAATCTTTTACCCTACAATTACAAAATAATTTGTGAAATCAGACCAAAAAGACAATAATATTTGCAGTGAATTTGTTTTCCAACTTATCAAATTCAACCCAGTCCCTACTTATTCCAACTAATTATTTGACAAAATGTCATCACAAGCTTGACCCATTTAAATATAATTTCCACACAACAATAATGGCAAAAATATTAGGTACATCAAATGGAACAATTTTTGGGCATGCTTGGACAAATGTTACAGGAAATGAAATAAAAACAAATTTTATTATGATATTAAATAAATAATAAAGCGTCAATACCTAACATATATAATATAAAGTGAGCCCCCATGCCAAATATATATTCATTGTACCGATGAGGGTGTTCCAAATATAAAAATAAATAAATAAAACGAAGTACATGAAATCATCACCGAATTCAACACATAAAGCTGAAAGAAAAAAGGGAAAGACAGCATCATCAATGATGAAATGGAAGGCATGAACTATACACATACCCACCATCAACCATACAAATAAAACTCCCTATCACCCTCAATAAAATCTGTGCTCTATCTCCCAGTCTGTCTCTATACACAAAAATAGATGAACCCAACAACTTAATCAAACTCATAGGAGATGAGCAATTCAATGCCCTCATAACAAAATATATGCAATAGCATCCATCAACCTTCTCAAATGAAATTGGCTTCACCGGACCGGATAGTTCTGCTCCGATGGTGTCGTTTTCCATGGTGGCGATGGCCTCCAAATGTAACAGGATCATATACTTTGAGGCGTTCGGCTTCAAGGGAATTGATTACGCACTCAGGAGGAGGAACTTTGTATCTAATTTGGTCATAGCAATAGGAATATGTCATATGTTTCCTCCTAAAGCTTTCCATTTTGATTCTCTGCGACGGGGAGATTCCGATGGGGATTGATTCTTTTGAACTTTCAGTTGTGTCACACTTTGATGATGTTTGCTCAATCGGATCAACTGCACAACCGTGAAGGATGAAGTTGGAGAATTCGGTCACATAGGGAGCGTATTTGTAATTTACTTTGTATTTGCCACCATTAGTAGCCCAATCAGAACCGTCCCAAATTGTGGCATACAAAGACATTGGCTTAGAGGGGAAATCTCCACCCATTGTTGCTGTTCTCTTAACCTCCCTAATAGGAACGTTGTCCACATAAAATCTGCAAGGAAAAATTGATGTGAGAAATCAACAAACACAGAGGCATCAAAACCATTATGACACAATACATTGAGATTGATCCCTGAAATCTTAAAATCTGAATATGTACATAGTTTTTCTCTGTTTGATATAACAACAAAAATAACGAGTGATTGTATCATTATAACTACTGAAAATTGTAAAGCCTTTTGGATTCCTGAGTTGCTGTTTATTCTAAATCAAGCTGAGTGATTGCATTATTCTCAATCAAATCAAGGTCATTGTTTCATAGATTCTCAAACGCATGAAATCTACAGTTTTGATCTTATTTTCTTCTGTTTCTGTACCTTTTTTCCACAAAGAAACAGGGAATAGCTATATTTCAAAACAGGGGACGCATTAACCGTAAGGAAACTGATCATTTACAGTAGAAACTATCAACTTCCTACAAAACAGAAACTTCAGCGATAAATATGAGTATCACACGCCGCACTCCATAATCGGTAAACTCCATTACTCTTTGATAATGAAATTAAGAGGTAAATTTGGTAAAATGTAGCCTCAGGAAAGCTGAAAAAATAGATTAAAAAGACCAATCAAAGATGAAAGTTCAATGCTCACATGATTTGAGAATCAGTCCAGAGAATACTGTACTGATGGAAATCATCAGAAGGATCGAACCCAAGATTGTATCTCTCTTCTCTGCCTATGTTAGTGCTTCCGTTGCCATAAATGTTGGTCTGAATCCTCCAATCTTTTCCTCTGATGTTACCCAAGAACTCAAAGTCTATCTCATCATGGTTCTTCTGAAATATGTCGCCATTTGACATCTGTAAACCAAAGTGAAAAAATCCAGTGTCAAAATGCGGTTTTCATCTGATTGACAATAAGATTGCTAAAAATTTTGCCTGAGGATGGTTGTTTTAATCAATTTTTGCATTTAATTAACGCACGTAAACCTGAAGATGAAAAGATTACAGAAAAATCCATCTGGTATTTGATTTTTTGTCATATTTCTTTCGCCTCAGATTGTCAAAAAGGCCGATAAGATGGATATCGGTTGTAAAATCCATACTTCAGTAGTTATCGAATACTATTACAGAATTTGTAGAAGACAAAAAAAGAATCATGAGCCGTTCTGAAGATTGATACTATGAGACGAAAACTGGACAACAGATTACAAAAGTTCATCTTCTGCCTATTTTACTCAATGTTAACAATCAATGGCAAAAAATCTGAAACGACCACTGGATTGTCATTGGCCTACTCAGATTTATAAGCATATTATGGTATCCAAACTTAGAAAGAAAAAACTGGTCTAATTAATAAAATCAGATTAAACTTAACACAGACTATAAGGGAGAAAATTTTTTTTTGGATAAAAAAGTCAGATTATCAAGCAGATTACTCACATAGAAGGCAACAACAACTCCAGCGGTATAATCAGCAGGCAACTTTATAGAAGCACCGAAGAAGCCATGAAGATAAAGGTCTTGAGACACAAATCCAGACCCTGCACATATACACAAGCCACAACAAAAACAAAACACTAAAAATCCAACAAAAGCAGGAAAATCCACAACGCAAACAAAAAAACACCAAGACAAACCTGTTCTCTCATCAAGAGATAAATGAACAGATTTTCCATCTTTATGAACAACAAGATTATCATTCCCAAACAAATGGGTATATCCCTCATCAAAAGGCATAGTAGGCAGGTTTCCGCGAGACCCAGAATCAGCTACAACAAAAAGAGAGAAAGTCAAGAGAAAACAACTCATAAAAGAAACCCCCATCTTTTTTTCTTTCGTTTTTTTTTTTTTTTCAATTTTAGAGTACGTGTTCGTGTTTTATGTCAGTGTGTGAATGAGTATAAATGACAGAGGAAGCGAGAAAGAGTGTTGTTGATAAAGGAAGAATTGGAATAATCTCTCTGTATTAAAATACAACAGCTGTGGAGTGAGAAAGAAGAAGAAGAAGAAGAAGAAGAAGAAGATAAGAGAGATTGAGACAGTTTTCTGATAGAGCCAAAAAAGGCTATTGAGAAAGGAAGACAAGAGGAGCTCATTTTATTGGTGAGTGAACGTTTTTCTGTCATTTTAATTCTTTTTTTATTTATTGTCATTTTATTTATTGTTATTGTTAGTTATTCAAATTAACAATTAATCAAATAAACGTTAGATTTTCTTTTTGAGAAATAAGGGTTTTAGGCATCATGAATTTAGAGACAAGCATGAAGTCTTTGCCAACATTTGTTCCCGTCTCTAGTGAGATTCTTTTACTTTTTTCAAAAAATTGTAATATGATCTTTATTGCATGATTCTTTTAGTTTATATAAGGTTTGAGTTTTAAATATCATGATCAATTTTGTAGTTGCATGATTTTTTTTTTTCCTTATATAAAATGATGACAATTAATGAAAATTAGAGAGAAAAGTAGTTGTTGATGACATTTGTTGATCTGAAATTAATTTTGGCTAAAGTTTTTTAACCCTAAACTTCATTAATTAGAAAAATTAGTTCGATATGATCGCTTCGGTATCTCGACACTCACCTTAATTACCGAGGCGATCCCTTCATGACTACCGAAGTAACCCCATGTCTCTTTAAAAAACGAGAGTTGAAAATGGAATCGACAAATACGCTGTTTAAATAACTGTTTAGGCGTCCCATCACGTTAGATATCGCCATGCGCGGTAACTTACAGGTACTCATTGTTATACTAGACCTAACGTAAAGGAGTGATAAAAAGATTGACCCAACTACCATACTTACTCTTGTCTAATCAAACTCTCATTCTCTGATACTCACATGTACAAAGGTCCTATAAAAGGTAAAGCCAATGCATGTATCCATATTTTTTTTCCAAACTTTTGCAGGGACTTCTGATTCTTCTCCTAATCTCGGAGTTTTTAGAGAGGGCCATCTTTGAGCAGTTCAGAAATCGATACTGCACTCACAAACTCTTTTCGAGCCCAGCTTCTTGAGTCAGTAAAACACTCAAACACTCGTATTTTTTCTTTTTTATTTGGCCTTACACTATTTCACTGACTTGAGCGTCGAAATTTATTCACCGATAATTCAGCTTCATTTCTAACTTGTTTTTCTGTGATTTCAGATAGTCCCTGAGGAGATTTTACGTCGACCGTAAAAGTAAATCTGTATGATGTGCTAAATCTTATATTTTTGAAAATCTTGGACATCAACAGTAGCAATTAAATTTAAATTTAGAGAAAGAATTTCATAGAAATATTAAAGAATTTTAGAAAAATAAAATTTGTCTATTCGTTGTTCAAATTTTCATATTAGTTAAAACAAAAAAAATGTAACTAATTTTTTAATTATTCAACAAAATGAAAAATTATTTTTAATTTAACTATTATACACTAAAAAATGCTACATTCTACTAACATTGTGGCCGATAGAAAAAGAAACCGAAGAATATCGTAAATTTAAGAGTACATAAATTCAAATAATTCAAAATTATATTTTCATGAACTCATATTAAAATTTAAACAATAAATAATAAATTTTATTTTAATTTTAATTTTAAAGAATAAATTGGGATTTTTTTCTCTTTTATTTGGAAATGGTTAGGTAAGTCTAAAGATTAACATAGGTATAAATTAATGATGTTTCATCAAATAAAATGATAGATAATCATAGCACCTACTGCACAAATCAAATTTATTAATTATAACCACTCCTTTAACAATGGTTTAACCACTTTATTCCCATTCCAGGACTTTGAGATACAAATATATATTTTTTTTCAAGCTTGAAATCAAACTTTGAAGTCTTGAAAGAGGGATAAAGTGCCAAAAATATAAGAATAAAAAAATAAAGAATAAAAGGTTAAATTAGAAAATAAAAGATTAGAGGACAAGGAGAGGTCCGAGGGGAAGAAAGCAAAGCACAATACAAGAAAGTATAAATCATGAGGGTAAAAATAATGGTTATTAAGACTTTCGGGGGCCAAAAAGATGTTCTCCTTTAATAAATTTTTTGATTCTTTAACGCATAAAACAAAAATAAATAATAAAAAAATCTAAATGGGGCGGATGGGTGGGTATCCTTTCGGCCAGGCAACGCCCCCCGCCTCGCCGCCCCGTTTCAGGTTATTATTGAAATGAGTTCACTAAACTACCCTTCTTCGCATTTGGAACTACTGATTTGTCCCCCCATTAAAAAGTTTTTTGTGGCATTTTCGCAAACTAATGGCATTAATCGAGGGCACTTAATGGAACAAAATGTTAAAAACGCTCCCCATCAAACGAGAATCGAGTGGGCCCGAATCAAAACTTAGGAGCCTAGGCAATTTACACGGATTTGCCACGTGGCTAAAATTCTGCATCTAAGATGGAAGGCTTTTACGCGTAGGAATATTATGAAATATGAAATTTGATTTTAAATAAAATGAAATTACTATAAAGAAAAAATAAATAAATTTGAATACACGTGATCAATCTTTTTTGTGTACAAGAATCCTATTTTCAATTTAAAAAAAAATAATATTATTATTGTATTACTTGAAATGTAATATTTAATTCTTTTAATAATTTTATTTTATTTTGAGATATATTATTCTTAAATAGTATAAAGTCGACATAAATATTATTTTAAAAAATTACACGAGAATTAAACAAATTTGTGTGTAACTCGCATTTTTGATGTGATAAAGTCAGTATATCAGTACATAAATATCACCATAAATCAATTAAATAAAGATTCTTTGCCAAACTAAAAAAAAAATAATAACGAATCTTTGCTAGATATTTTAGTTAAGTCCAACGCAATATGACATGAAATATTATGAGCAATCTTGGACTAATTGACTGTATAAGATTGACCTCTTTAGGAACCAATAAATAATTTAATATAAAAAATAATTTATTTTTAATGAATCAAAATTTTAACTAAATATGATAGGAGAATCAAGAATTTGAAATTACTTTAATATAGAAATTCTTGATATTACTTTAATATAGAAATTAGTTATAGGAGAATAAAATTATATATGGAAATAAATAAAAAAGAAAATATAATTTCATTTAATTTTAGCTTTTAATTCTTTTCTTTTCTTTTTTTTATTTGTTATTCATATTCTGCTTCTGGGCACTAATGTTCTCCAAGTACGCTACAGTGAACAATCCGGTTCTGACGTGAATCCTGTCTCCTCCACGTCAGCACCTCCTAGCCGTTGGACCAATCCGGTTCCCACTCTCTGAATCTTAAAAGCACGCAGAAAATTTAGAAAGTTTCACTTATACCGCAATTTATGGGCTCAGCGACATTAACGCCGTTAATCCTGGTGTCAAATCCCGTTAAAGTGCTTCGAAAGTATGTTGATTTCGGTGGATTGGGCTCGCGCCGAATACTCGTAAATACCCTAGCTTTGGAACGTCCGTCGAGAACGGCGTCACTTACAGTCTGTGGTCCCCACTTATCACGAGTCGAATAAAAAAAAAAAAACAGATTTGGTGAAAAGCTTTTTTAATTTCTAGGAAAATGTGCACCTGTTTGGGAAAGGACTCAACGGTATTGTCTACTGGGCTTGTCGAGTGCACGTTAGCTTGCATGTACAAGGGATTGCTAACGTATACAAATGGGTGAATGTGCATGAATGTCACGTTGCCAACTTACCATGCATGGGAATTAAAGATGGGATCCCAATGTACTTTTGAGGACGATTGTAATGTTACCTAATGAGTATCCCAAGAATTTGATGTTATATCCTCCAGCCAATCACAACTGTTGACTGTGAGTAATGTTTTTCTTGGACTTCCATCAAATAAGTAACTTAGGATGGGTAAGTCTAGAGGACTAGTAAAATCAAAAAAACCTTTACGTGACCAAATATTATATTTTCAGAATTAGAAGCAAAATGTTGTAATTTTTTTTTTTTATTTTACTAAATAAGATGTTTTTAATTCACCAAGTGAATAAACTTTGTGGTAAAACATTCCAATTCAATGACTTTATTTAACTTAATAAGATTCATAGAAATATGGGCCCTAGCCCCTATGAATTATGATGATGTACAAAATTTTCAATTGTGGGAGACTGAAAGTATTGACTTGAAAGGGAAGAAGACAGCGTATGAACTAGCTGAGAGGCAAGGGAATCCAAAAATTAAAGTCACATTAAGTTTTGTTGACCGGTAAATGTTGAATTTTGGTGACAGCAATTCTGTCCTTCCGGTACCAAATAATAAACACGCATTTGAATTGACTTGTTTTCGTAGATGGATATATGAATACATTATTTTTTTATATATATGTAAGTAAATTTAAAATGTAAAAATATAAAATTTAAGATTTAAAATATAATATTTAATATTTATTCTATTTGACATAAATGTTAAATTTTACGTTCTGTATTTTAAAATTTATATTTTAAATTTCAAATTTACTCATAAAAAATATACTAATATATCTATATAGCAATGTACTGTAATAAAGCCTATTTCCAAGTAGATCGACGGAAAAAAATCGTAATTCATCAATTAAATCAATTAGATGAGAAGAAAGTTTCTCTTCTTTGCTACTTGATATATATATATATATATATATATCCTTGGTTCGTGGTTTTAAAACTAAAGTAGTTGTGGAGTAAAATTATTTAAGTATGAGTTTTAATCCTATTTTTTTGATGGTATTTTCAAAAACATTAAACCTTTCTCTAAGTATATTAATTCGTATACAAAAATATATACAAAAAAATTGATATCTCTAATTAAAAATAAACACTCAAGAGATTTTGAAAGGGGGGCTTACCAACTAAGAATAAAATTAGTGGAAAATAAGTAATAGTTTATTAAGAGTTAATTAGTAATTTGCTGGACTTTATAGTAAATTTAAAAGCAAAATTTGGGTAAGACAATTTTCTTCAGGGACTTCAGTCAATCTCGTCACATTTCGGTCTCTGTCTCTGTCATAGTATTATTCTTTAAATTAATATAATGAATTCATATATAATAACTTTTTTATTTTTTATTTTACACCCTTAAACTTCACTCCATTATATATATATATATATATATATATATATTCGAACTCGATGGAAGTTAAATAATATAACTTATTTACCCTTAAAGGCAAGCACTTCATAGGGTAAAAAAATGCAGTAAATTGTGAGAAAAATTCTGAGTATAAGACGCATAGGGTGAAGTGGACCAACAAACCAAACGACCGATTCAACAAGACAACGCCATATCGAAAGTAGTTGATAAATGCACGTTGAGAGACTGGTAATACTAGTCCACCCCACACGGGCATTTCAGTCATATTGTAATTATATATATATATTATTTTGCAGAGACAAAAAAGAAAAGTATTCATGGGGATGTTTGCCCTTTTTCCTTTGCCTGCCTTATAAAGAAATTGAACCGTTTGTATTTTTCTTCCCCTTCTTTCCTCCTTTATTCGTGTGGGCAGAGGGTTCCATTCATTGTTCACCACGTGTCAAAGTTGGATTCTATCTCAGCTTTTTGTGAGTGATGACGTGGAATGACAGAATAATGCCAGGTCATAGCTTCGTTCGTCTCATGGCTTTGTTGGCATAATTCCGGATTTATCTGTTTCCTGCGTGGATTGTCCACTGGGATCCAGGCCATTACTGCCTGTTTTGGTTTTTCTTTACTTTAATTACACGTTTCAAAATCCTTAAATACATGACGCAAATACTTAAATTTGTACAACTGCCGCTACAAATTTAAAAAATTAAAAATATATTATTATTCGCACATTTTAATGTTTAATAATTTGATAGCAATTTCTTTTTAACGGTAATTCTTTTTTGGGTACAAACTTCTTAGATTTCCTGGAGTATAAACGTATATTGTGATACTACAGTTTGAAAATGATTCAAAATTTTGTGAAAGATATTTGATGAATGTGAATTCTGTGATTGTAGGCGCAGGCACAATCTATAACTGCTCACACGTGTGATAACGATATTTAACTTAATATTTTAAATAATAATTTTATTTTTTTTTTCTTATTAATTGCGCAATTCATGCTTACCGAGTGAGAAAGAAAACTTGACAAGACTAGCGTCGTTAAATGCGTCAAACCAAATGAAACCAGAGCTCGCCATCGCTGCTCTACAACTACAACCCACGGGGGTTGACTTGACAAATCTTACTCAACCTATTTCAATTTCACAATAAAAAAACTTAAAAAATAATAAACGTCTTCCTAACAATCCCATATAAATTAAGAATCTAATAATGTATTTATTTCTTTTTATATTTGAGAATGGATTGATGTAGTTAGAGCATGAATAACATATACTCTATCGGTTCTATGAATACAATTGATGATAATATTATAAGACAATGTTGTTTGTTCTAATTTAATATTTTAGTATAAAAATTACACAAAGATGTTTTCTTTTCTTGACTCTTTTATGAATTATTTCTATAATCATGTTATATGATTGATTTTTATTTTTAATTGAATTGGCAGAATAAAAAATTAAAAAATAAAGCATCTCTAGGAATTAATTTTTATTTTTAATTGAATCGACAGAATAAACAATTAAAAAATAAAGCATATCTAAGAACACAAGAAAGGCACAGAAAGCCAAAGACAATTACCATGGCTCGAATATTATATAATTTATAGTTATTATTATATTAAATTTTAATCAAAGTTTTTATTTTTATAAATATATTTATTAACTTTTAAAATTAAAATATTAATTTATAAATAATATATTTAATTTTTAGAATGTATTTATATTAATTTTTATATAATTATTAAAAATATAATTCCAGTTAATGCAATGGTAAGTAGTTATGTATTTGATTTTAAAGTATCAATTTTGAGTTTCTAATATTTCACAATTATTTTACATTTTTAAAATCAATTCAACTCGACAATTTGGTTTATTTTAATTCGAGATAATTTAAGGATAAATTATTTTGAATTTTTAAAATCGATTCAGTTTGGCTATTCTACTAAAAAGAATTTAAGGATAAAATCGAAAGTTAAGTAAGTAATGAATAATTTTTGAAAAAGCATAATATTAAACCGGTTCAGTTTTGGAGTTCAGTTCCGAGAGAATTCAAGGATAAAATTGAAAGTAAGTGAAGTAAATGGGTACTTTATTTTAAAAAATAGAAATAATAAAACATTAAATAAAAAATAAGATAAAAGGATTATTTATCCATCCGTAAATATAACAAATGAGTAGCTTTCAATTCACAATAATGGATGTAGTCAAGCTCTGTCCACTTGTATATACCAAAATATATTGCAATAAGTAGCTCTATTATTATAATTAATAGATTATGATAATTAACTCCGTTATTATAATTAATTAATAATGTGCCAGCTGATTCTATCACCTAAATTGATTTTCATATTATAAAAAATAATGTTACCCTTTTATATTGGCCCAAAGACTAAGGCATCCTATAAACAAAATAAGATTTTAATTCCTTTATTTTATTATAATATCATATTAATGCAAGTCACATATAAGATTTAAATAAAACAATACTACGAAATTAAAGGAAAAAAAATAAATCGAAACATATAATATATGCATACCATGGAAGATGTAGACACGAGGCCAAAAAGAAGAACATTATAATCTATCCACAAGGGATGGTGGACATTGGATGCAATAACTCGACCCATTATATATATATATATATATATATATATCTATATATATATATATATATATATATATATGTGTATATATTTTTTATTTTAAAGAAAAATAATAATTTTGTTGCTCTTTTCTGTGGGTCCATCCTTATCATTTATTCCCGACATATCAAATAAGATAAAACATAGAAGTTCTATCTCTCTTTCTCTCTCCATCTGTAGATGATAGCGAATTATAACGTGAAAATCTTCTCATTACATTACAACAACGAATTTTGAACCTTTAATTATCGGTTGTAATTAACTTTTGATATGATAAGAAATTTGCATCCATATTCAGATTCATATTCATGTATAGATGATAAAGAAAGCTGATATTGTCCAGGTATGAGAAGGTTCTTGAGGTCATGCATTCAAGGTTGATGATCAACCATCTATCTGTGAAAAAATATATGATAATAATAATGGTGATTTTGATTGGTTGCTGAATGAAAATGGGGTACGAAATTATAGAAGAGTTCCAATCGGCGTGAGCTATTGGAGGGAAAAAAAAAAGATCATCCAAACGCGTTTTAATTAAATAATATATATAGAATATAAAAATTTAAGTGCTTCCGCTTAGTGGTTTCTGCTTTCTGCTTCTGCTTGTGGGGATGTTCATTATTTTTCTTAGGTTCTTTGTTCTCATAGTCATCATCCCATGATTGCACAGCTCAGGCCGCTTTGACACTTTGCCATCACCCACTTCTCCATTTCCATACTCTCATTTCACTTTCATATTACTTGTTCCCTTCCCCTTTCCTTTTAATTAATATTTTCCTGTAAACCATAATTCATAATTTCCCTGTTATCGTAAAAAAATATCGTTCTCTTTTGATAATAAAAGTACTCAGAAGTCAGAAAAATATTTGCACTATATATGCTTGGCACAAACGTTGTTTCTTCTAAATTACTGTCCTAATAATTATAATTTTGTGATTTCCGAGCAATTTTCTTTCTTGTTTTCACTTGGTTAATTAATTTGAAATAATTAAAATTAACTATTTAATAATATACTGTTAATTGAATCAAAATGGTCGACTTAAAATGCCTTAGAATAGTAATCCATGATAGAATTGCAGCGCAAGTCTTTGTCTATCACAACTGTAGCTAAAAATAGAACAAAATCAGATCAAAATCATACAGCCGTCCTCAGTTTTGGCATGAACTGAAATAATCTCAAGCAATCTCTTCTCCCTTTGTGGCCGTAATTCAGCTGACAGAGAAGAAAGAGTCAAAAAATCTCTCTCTTCGTGTATATTTTAATTACACGGCCAGTAATTTATTATCAGATAATGTTTTCCTGATATATACACATTTACGTATAAATCAATAGTCCCTTTTTTGAGATTTTCTCATTTTTGGCATGAAGTATGTTTCATATATATATATATATATATTGTTACAGAAATACACAAATCAGAGGGCAAATTAATATTCGATTGATGTTAACATGTTGTTTATATATGATTTATAATTTCAAAAATTTATTTTACCCTCTTATGATTAATTAACTTAATATCTTACATGTTTGTATATTTTGTAAAATTAACCAAGATTTTCTTGTGGTTAAAAATATATGATGATTAAATTTTTGCACAATGTAACAATTTTAGTATTAATGAATCTAGATTTTGGCTGGGTCAAAAATATTAAAAAATTATGAAATTTTATACTGAACCATAAGAAATGAAAACTTTTCAAATCATAGTGATTTGTGATTGATATCATCTATCCACGGTTGTCCTTTTGTGCGCAGTTTGAACGGTAGAAATCGAAGCTGTACAATATATGACCTTTAACAAACAGAGAAAACTAGCCCGTAATTGTATATTCACTATTGTTGAATTAATATCATGACGTTGTTTAGCTATATAATGTGTAGAATCCCAAATAAAAATGCCACTAGATCTAGCACTAGTGATTTCGTATCAGGTAAAATTGATCGAAGTGGGTATCTCCAGTAGACCAACGCAATGGGAAAGAAAAGATGGGGCTAATTTCTTCAAAAAATAGAAAATATTTTTCTAACCCAACCAAGAAAAAGAAATATAATTGCAAGAAAAATCATGGTTTTAATTGTTTTATCTTCTTTTGTATACACTTTTATATGAGTTAGGTTGATGGGGTAGGGAATGGTGATTGATAAGACACTAGACAAACCCGAAGTTGGATGATGATATAATTGAGAACTAAAAGCTATATTTATATTGTTGACAAAACAAATCAACCACTACATTATTTCATAATTTGGTATGATGGGAATTAATAATTATCCTTTTAAAGCATGAAGTCATAACAATATTGCTCAAAATTTGATTATCAATTGCCAAATGTGTCAGCCTACTAGTTGTAATATTGGTATTTTTCAAGTAAGCATGGGATTAATATCTTAATGTCGGTAAACTAGTATGGGAACAAATTAAGTGATTTCCTATTAGAGAAAGTGATCGTATTAAAAAACAAATAGTGAAATTGATCAAATTAATTATGGGTACGATTTCTTGTTTTGTTTTGGCTAAAATTATGGGGATAAAGTGACTCACAATCAGGGAGTTGTAGGCTTCAAATTTGTTAGCCCATAAAAATATCAAAAACAAGTTAAATATTAATTAAGCAACAATAAATAATTCAACACACTTATTCTTGTATTAATATTTCTCTCGTTCTCTTATAAGATTTGAGTAATTTATTTTGCTAGCATTAGAAAATGCATGAGTTTTGATTGATTAATTCAATAAACGAATCAATCGAGGAAGGATCAAGATGTTAGACTACATGTATTAATTTCTGAAATAATTCTTTTATAATTTTTTTTTAAGATTATGGATCTTATGGAAGTTGTCACGAGATTATCAAAATATATTAAAACCATTTATAGGCAATATTTTATAACATTGAGTTTTACTATGACCATTCACTTGCATGATTTATATAAATATTGTAAACAATATCTTTGGACGTTGCTACGATATAACTTTTTAAGTAAAAATCTATGCAAATATTGAACCATTCGATTATAAAATCAATATGTTTTGCGTGAAATACAAGTTTCTAAATAAATAGAAACACAAGTCTTCATCAATGGCTCAAAAAAGAATGCTCCTCTAGCAGCCACTATATGCTGCCATGATATCAATTGCCAATCCCATTATTATGATCGTTATTTTTATAAGAAAATCTAGCTAGAATGATGACAGAACAATTTAAAAAAAAAAAAAATGGATAGATTTTGATATTTGAACAAGTATGGGGTGATGCTATGATGCATCCATTGCATCGTGCATATTTTTTTACTTTATCATTTTTTACTTTTTATTTTAATATTTAATTTATTTCCCCAAAGGAGAGAAGCATTGATGTTTCTTAATTAGTTCTTTATATATCAATCAATCATTGAGTCTTAGGAAAATAAAGACGAGTTTCATAGAGAAAAACAATGATTTATACTTAGGATTTAATGTGAAAGACTGGCGTATGTTTAATAGATTGTCAATTGCATGTAATTTAATAAAAGAATATAGTTTTACCATACATAAATTAAAATGTAAAAAAAAAAAACCTTAAAAATTAAGTAAATTTAATTAGAGAGGAGAAGATTTTAATTCAGTCTTAAAACTGTATTATTATTTTTAAGATGTCTATAATCAAAAGGAATCAAGAATCACTTTCCACTGTGGTCAAATTTATCAAGCCATAGTGCATGCAAGCTCATAAAAGCCATCAATGGACTGAATTAGCCCTTTTTCTAGTGAGGATTACATTGACTCCAAAAAAAGGCAATGTTAACTTGGTGGACTTCAGATACAAAGAAGGCCAATGCTAAATCCACCTCACTTTGTATTTAATGAACTCCATTTGTTACTATAACAGATGTCATTTTAACGTCATGCAATATGGGCTTCCTAGTGCCTTAAAGCTATCGAATTGTATATTTGTACATGGACTCCAAACTAGGCTTAAGTTGAGATTTAACCCAACTAGTCGAGTCTCTTGTTATTCGACTACAGAGTAAGTTTCTTAACGATGAATTCACACATGATCCTAATAGTCCTTTCTCTCAAACAGAGAATCATCCGACATTAATAAAAAGAGATACCAGAATTCTTTTACCACATAATAAAAAGATGAATATTATGATCGAAATGAAGTTGTAAATATCATAACCCAATTTCAAACTTTAATAAATTGTTCAAAGTTAATTTATAAATTTCCAAAATTAGGATTTAATAAAGATGTAAAGATTCTAAAACTTGAATTTTATTGTGAATATTTTGGAATTAAATTACTACATCTTTAAAATGACAAGGATACAATCGGTAAAAGACAAGCCCAAAGAGGAAGCAATTGCTTCTGTCCTGCAAGTCAATGAGGAAAAAAGAAAATAAATCAAATCTCCAAGAAATTCTTACCCTTTTTTGTGGAAACAAATTTATTTTTTAAACATTATGGAAAATTTCAATTGTAAAAGGCAACCGTCGGATTTTATACATACACAAGACAAGGACAATATTTCTTTACAAAAAATCAATGAAAAAGGAAAAAATCAAGAATTTTTGTTCTATATAAACAACCAACCCACAAAAAATGGGGGGACAACAACATGAATTTACAAAATTAACCTTTCCACCAGGGATAGACATATTGAGATAGCGACCCCGAGCAACTACCAAATTCCCAACAGTCACATTAACTTCTCTTAGATGCACACTTACATCCATCAATTTTGAGCAACAAAATTTTCCAGCACCGTAAACCCCAATCGCCCGTGCGCGCGCCCACACACACAAATAAAGGAAGCAAGGGTTTGGAGTTGAACTGCAGGAGGATAACAATTTTTCGAGAAGTATCTGAGTTCTAATCAGAGGAAAAATTCTAAAGTCAACAAGGTAATTTTCTTGTGTCAAATGTGATGCTAGTTGAATGGTTTGTATTCTATAAATATGTATTTTTTTCCTTCTTCTTTGTTGTTGCAAACAGAGTTTCTGTTTTTAGATAATTGGGTAAATGGACGTGGAATAGGTTTCTGTATTATTGCGTATTCCTAATGAATTTAAGAGTTTGGGTATTGAGGAAAATTAAAGTTAATAATGAATAAATCATAGACCCATGAAAGTTTTAGACATCAATTATCATTTCAATAAGTCACCATCACTGGCAATCCAACACCATCTTCTGGAATCAATTCATCATCACCAACCCACCACCATCTTCTGGAATACAACCCATCACTACACCACAAACCAAATTCACCACCACTACAACGGAAACCTATCACACCATACAAGAGAGCACGAGTAGAGAAGAGTACCGAAAGAGAGAGGAAAATTTCGAACACGCAGATTTCAAACCACTTATAAATTGTATCTATTGTTTTCTCATTATTGATTAATTCTGTATATGCATCCATGTCTACTTCATATGCACACATAATAAAGAAAAAGATGTTGTTTGGGATCGGGAAGAAAGAACTCTTCTGTGCTTGTTTAGGTGATAATTTAATCAGTTTTTGACTGTTGTTCGAATATTAATAGGGATTGATAATGGGTTGATAAACAAAACCGAAGAAATCAAAGAAACCCTAAAGCCCATTTTTGCAAATTAAGCCAATGGAATAGTAGCAAGCAAATTAAATCTTGATTTTTTTGTTATTTATAGATTTTGGAAAATAATTGCATCCTAATCCAAGGTTAATTTGGTTTATTTATGAATTGGGGTTAATATTGGACCATGTTGCCCATTCGGTTCAAATGGGGTTCAATTTAGGGACATCCATAGATTGGGTTTATATTTTTAAGAATTTTGTAATTTAGCCCTAGGTCATTATTATTTTAATTCTTTATTTATTTGTTTGTTATTTTTTTTCTTCTTTCACATTATTTTATTTTATTTTATTTTGTATAATAATTAATAATAGCAATTTTAATAAAAAATATAAAAATCATTAATAACAAAAAAAATAATAAATATTTTTTGTCTTTTCTTTCTTTTTTTTTTTCTAAAATATTAATAAATAATAAATATTAAGATGAACGGAGCAAAGGATTCTTTCTTTTTTGATCAAAATTTTAATTAAATTAAAAAAAATTCTCAAAAAATTTAATAATTATTTTGAATGATTAATAAACATTAAGGTATACCGAGCACCCTTTTAATTTTTTTGTTTAAAACTTTAATCCATTTAAGAAAAAATATCTAAAGATTTTAATTAATAATATACACTAAAATGAGCTTAGCATCCTGTCAACTTTTCTATTTTAGTCAAAATTCAAATTTGTTTAAGAAAAAATCTCAAAAAATCTTAATCAATAAAAAACATCAAGCCAGGTTGATCATCTTGGTGACTCTCGCTCTCTTAATCAGAATTCTAATTAAATTACAAAAAAATCTCTAACAATTTTAATAATTAATAAATACTAAAACAGTTGAGCACTTTATCAACTCTCTTTCTTTTCATCAAAACTCTACTTTGTTTAAGAAAAAGTCTCTAAAAGTGTCAATAATTAATAAACATCGAGATAAGCTAGATATCTTTTTCATTCTCCTTCCCTATTATAACCTTAATTAATTTAGATAAATTCTAAAATTTTGATTAATACTAAAACGGCTAGAATGCTCTATTGATTTTTTCTCTCTAGGTCAAAGTTTTTATTAATCAAAGTATTCGTCAATGACTAAAAAAAGAATGCTTATCTAACAGCCACTGTAACTTAATTTATTTAGATAAATTCTAAAATTTTAATCAATAATAAGACTGGATGGAATACCCTATTGATTTTTTCTCTATCGATCAAAGTTTTAATTATTCAAAGTATTCGTTAATTGGTGAAAAAAGAATGCTTATCTCACAACCACTGTATGCTACCATGATTTCATTTGCCAATTCCATTATTATGATTATTGTTTTGATAAGAAAATCTGGCTAGAATGATGACAGAACAATTTCAAAAAATGGATATAATTTGATATTCGAATCAGTATGCGATCCTGCTATGATGCATCCATTGCATCTTGCATATTTTTTACTTTACCATTTTTTTGGTAATTTCTATTTTTTTTTTTACCTTTTATTTTAATATTTAATTTCTTTGCCCAAAGGGAAGAAAGCATTGATGTTTCCTAATAAGTGCTTTATATATCAATCAATCATTGAGTCCTATGCCCCTTTTCTCCATTCCTTATTGTTTAGTTTGAAATGGCTTAGGAAAATAAAGACAAGTTTCATAGAGAAAAATAATGATTTATACTTATGATTTAATGTGAAAGACTGGCCTATATTTAATTGCTTGTCAATTAAATGTAATTTAATAAAAGAATATAGTTTTACCTACATAAATTAAAATGTAAAAAAAAACTTAAAGTTAAGCAAATTTAATTAGATAAGGAGAAGATTCTAATTCAGTCTTAAAATATTGTATTATTATTTTTAAGATGTCTATAATCAAAAGGAATCAAGAATCACTTTCCGCTATGGTTAAATTTGTCAAGCCATAGTGCATGCATGCTCATAAAAGCCATCAATGGAATGAATTTAAGCTTTTTTTCTTGTGAGGATTATATTGACTCCAAAGAAGGGCAATGTTAACTTGGTGGACTTCAGAGAAAAAGAAGGGCAATGTTAAATCCGCCACACTTTGTATTTAATGATCCCCATTTGTTACAATAAGGGAGTGTCATTTTAACGTCATACAATATGGGCTTCCTGAGGCCTTAAAGTGTTCGAATTCTATCTTTATGCATGAACTACAAACTAGGCTCAAGTTGAGATTTAACCCAACTAGTTTGATTCTATAGTTCTTCAACTAGAGAGTATGTTTGTTGACGTTGAATTCACACATGATCCTAGAAATCCTTCTCTCAAACAGAGAATCATCCGACATTGATAAAAAGAGACATCAGAGTTCTTTTACCGGATAATAGATAGATGAATGTCAATTATAATCGAATGAATTAGTAAAAAGAAAACTGTAATTACTTTGATTTGACAATAGATACAACAATTTTGAATTGTGATACCTTTACCTCTTGTTAATCCATTCATTCGCTGGAAATATATCTTGTCTCCGATTCCTTTTCATTTAGTGAAGTAGGAAATTCATTCCTTACGCCATCTGCCTCCGATCTTCTCTTTTCCTTTTGTTCTTCCTTTGCAGGAGTTTTATGGATCTATCTCGTGCGAAATGGAGAATCAATTGATGAATGTTTATGGTACTGTGGTTAAAGTTTTGTTTGCATATTATAAATGAGCTTTCGTTTACTGTATCAGAGTTTATAAGTAATAGAATTTAAAATGCAAAAACGCTTTTAAAAATAACTTTCAGTGATAATGGAGGTCATAACGTCAGGAATAAGTAAATATTTTGAAAAATTAATGATGTTGAAATTTTAGGAAGAAAAGAGATGAGGGCTATTCGACATTCCTCCATTTTATTTTCCTGCCGCACATACAAATTTATCGAAAAATGCCATGTGTTCAATTTCTACGTAATATTAATTGATCCATCATGTCACAATTAAACCAAAATAAGGACACCATTTCAATTTGGCTTACATGCGAACCCTTTGTGTCAAAACTGCATACAAATATTTTCATGCCAATCCGACGGGTATTACGTCTCATAACAATAGCATTAAGATCTCTAATATACGTTTACACGACCCATATCTGTATTTCAGTCAATCCATTACTTGATCGATCTCTTTGTGTTGGTTCATGCTTGTTTATCATTGGATCTATGTTCTAAATGACATAATTGTCAAACAATAATGAAAACATGAAATCAAAGTCAAATTTTCTGAACGTACGTCAATCCATTTATATTACTAATTTATTATATTTCTTTGATGACCAAGATCTCGTTTACTTTGTACTTGTGATGCTTAGGTAAAGCTCAAAGTTTCCTTAATATACCAAACCCAACAGATCAAGCAATCCCGAGAACAATAAAATTCTAATGATTTATCTTTATAAAAGAGAGACGAATAAAACCACACAATCAAGACTTTGTTTAATTGCTTTAGCATAAAAACTTCACCAAGTTCATCAAGTTAACACCTTTCTCCCTCCAGCTATGGATGCAGTCGATCGAACAGGTTTCAGGCGATCAGCCTCTCGTCTGACAATCGTTGCTCACTTGTTTGGCATATTAGCCATCATTCTTATGCTTGTATGGTTGCTGCATTATCAGGGAGGAATCGAGTATGATTCAGACAATCCATATCGTGTTTTCAATGTACGGGATTACAGATAATCTGTTCACTAACTTCTTACAAAGTCTTATTACTTATGAAGTCAAATGCATTTGGATTCTATCTAGAAATGAATTCTTGTTTATTCTTGTCTTTATAGGTTCACCCATTTCTTATGTTCTGTGGGTTCGTCTTCATTGCTGGTCAAGGTATGTATTAGCCTTTTTATTCTGAGAAAATAAAAGAGAGGAAAAGTGCCCATTTTACTTTTTTCATTCTAGCTAATGTATTAACCCAACAAGTTATTATTTTTTTAAGCCCAGCATTCTTAACTTTGTTCATTTTGCAGCTATGATGGCATACAAGACATTGCGAGTAGAAAGGAAAGTGCAGAAGTTTGCTCATATGACGCTCCAACTACTTGGCTTGTGCCTGGGAATTGTTGGTATATGTGCTGTTTTCAGGTTTCATGATATGATCAGTGCTGAGGATATGTATAGCTTGCATTCCTGGATTGGTATGGTCACCTTTTGCTTGTTTTGCTTACAGGTAATAAAATTGAAAATGTAATCCAATCCACCTCTACATACATAACCTTAATCTATAATCTTAATTAAAACATAGTCTTCACTCCTTTTACTAATTTTCTTTTGGATTTCAGTGGTTGTTTGGGCTGTCTACGTTTATGTTTGAAGGAACATCATTGGCAACAAGAGCAAGAATGCTTCCATGGCATATATGTGGGGGTAGGGCTCTTTTGTTCATGGCAATATGTACAGCTCTCACTGGATTGATGGAGAAATTTACATTTCTTAAACTTCAGCACGAGCGTGAAGCTCGTTTGGTCAACTTTCTTGGACTATCAATCCTTCTCTTTGGCATTTTTGTTGATCTCTCGATTGCTCTTGCACGTTACGTGTGATTTATTACCATTATTGTTATATCATGAGTTATATTAATTCCTTCTGCTGGCTTGCAGGTTTTCTTCTTCTTCTTTTTTTTGATATTTGAAATTTCCTATTCAGATCTCAATTAATCTTGTATTAATATTTTAATTTGTATTATGTTATTTGGTCGGAAAATTTTACAGCTCAATTAATCTTGTATTAATTTATGTTATGTTATTTGCTCTTTAACCCATTAATATTAGATACAAACGTTAAAATTATGTATCTTTATGTTGCATTCCTTGGAGATTCATGCCTTCAATAATTAATTTACTTTTTCTTTATTATCTTCTTTGATTACTTTCATTTGTGTTGAAAAGTTCATGTATTCAATCTGTTGGGACATTCAGCATTTTCCTTTTTCTTTTTCTTTAACTTTTGCCTTTCCTCTCCCCTCTAATACGATACATCTATTAATAGAGAATAAATAATAAAATATATGTGAAAAAAGTGGAAAATCAATGATGAAAACTTAAAATAAGAGAAAAGAATACAAATTTGTGGATAGAAAAATAAGAGAAATCTTTTTTAAAAATATGCCTCAAAGCATATCACAAAAATATAGACTTATTTTTAAAACAGTATCCACCAATTTTGTGATTGGCATATGTTAGAAAAAAAATACCAAATTAAATAAATTGAGGAATAATTTTTTATTTATTTATTTATGTGATTGAAATAAAATTATGTACTAAAATTAAATATAAAAAAATTATAAAATATAATAAAAGAGATGCATAAAATTTTTATGTAAAAAATTCAAAAGGGCAAAAAGCAAGAGGCTCTCGTCTAGTAGCTGATATACATAAATCTATGTTTTGGACATATCTCTTCGTAACATTATTTTATTTATACCCTTTATATTAAATTTAAATTTACAATAAATTAAATTAATATTATTTTAAAATAAAATAATATTAATATTTTTATATAATTAAATTAAAAGAGTCTGTCTCCTTTAAACGTATCCTTAACTATTGTATCTTTCACATAATTAAAATATATAAACTTCATTTTGAAAATATTTCAACATCTATATATCCTCAAATAAACTTTCAAAAACCTAACAATCACTGAACTTGTACAAATTTTACTACCACAGATGCTTTTTGTAATTTGTTGCATTTATGTTTGGTTTGATTTCTCTTGATTATTCTAACAATACATCTCAAAATTCCCGGCTATAATCCATCGATCAATAAAATTGAATTTTTTTTTTCTTTTTAATAAACAATTTCATTAAAATTAAAGCAAAACAAACAGAAGATATATACAGAATACAATCATCACAATTCACAAAATACTGAGTCTTCAAAAGCCAAATTAAGTTCAATACATATTGTTAAATGCACAACTTAAAAGTGACTAAGTTACATTTTTCTTTGTATTTATATATGGATTTCTGTTCAATCATTTATCAAATATTTTAATTGCACAACAATCTTAAACATATTCTTATTAATCATATGATTAATTCATGCACATTTTTATATTTACTTTCATGTGTTTTTTCAATAAGGTGTGAGAAGAAATTGGATGCTGATTGGGACTGACCTCTATGTTGTGCTGTCTTATACTAGTTGGTCTGAAATTTCATTTGTTTTCTATTGTTTTAAAATAATTTTGAGGTCGTCATCAAATCAAAAGATGTAGCAAATTGCTTTTGAATTTGTTTAAACGAGTTAAATCTTTCTTCAGTTGAACACACAAAACTCCATGATGGGGAAATTTTCTATAGGTTCTTCATTTTTTTTTTTAATCTTAATTATCCATCTCATTTATATTATTTTAAAAATTATTTATTACATCCTTTTATTAGTCAGTTTAATAGAAAAAAAAATTAATTTTAGGGATAATTGTATTTGATCATTGTAAATTAAACAGTGTATCACTAGGGTTACTCTAGACAACCTGAATAAATTAGAAAAAAAAAATGCATGTCACTAAGGAATTCAAACACTAAATATCCCGAATCAAAATCAAATCACTTTATTACTTATTAACACACTTCAATTTAAGTTTATTCATAATTTATTTGTTATATACCCAAAGATATATTTAACAAATAATTTAAAATAATAATTAATTACTAATTTTACTTTTATTTTTGAAAAGATAATCTTATATTTAAATATTAATTATTTTATGTTTATTTTAAAAATTAAAATTAAAATTATAAATTAAATATGAATTATCTAATTTTTAGGTTCATAATTAGTTTTATAATATTAAGATTTTTAAATTAAAAGATCAATACATTATTACATTAAATGTTAAATATTTATTATTTTATTATAATTAAATAAGAATTATGTAATCTTTAGCTACACAATTAATTTTAAAATATTTATATTTATAAATTTTAAAAACTTAATATGTTTTATTACTGTATAAATAAATTTATATAAATTATTTAAAAATTAAGAGGTTTTATTATAAATTGAATTTTTCTATTATTTAAATTTTAAATTATTCATTAATAGCGATTATAGATTTTAAAAAAGTTACTAATATCATTAATATTTTAATATTTGATATGGCGAAAAAGCCATTGTATTATATGCGGGTTCAAATACCCTCCATGTATTTTAAAATCATTTATAAAATTAAGAGTATTTATATAAAATTATTAGAAAAATAATAGATATTTATATATTAAGCCAAAAATCAGGGACCAGCAGAGAATTTTCCCATAATCATCCCTGAATTGAATATAAAACAGTATTAATAAGTCAGAAAGATTATTCAGGTTATAAAATTTTGCAAGTCTTTTCTATTTTATTTCATGGACCATCCCTCAGCCAATTCTGCATGGAAGCTTCTATATCTTACTTATTTCGCTATATAATTAATTAATTAATTTGAGTAACCATCCAAAAGAATATTTGTCAAAAATATAATGATACTAATAAGAGTTTGTTTAACAAATTTTAGCAGTAGATATTGAACTAATTAATTAATTCTCTTTCCAAACTAATTTAAATTTACAAGTTTTATAATTAAATTATGTATTTAATCGATTATATTACTCATCTCAAATATTCAAGCAATGTTGGCATAGAGTGATGAATAATATAACCTTTCCATCTTCATAATTGCAAAATTCTGTGAATTAAGTAGACTAATAAATTTCTCCAAAATATTGGACTTCCCACCCTCAAACTAGCCGGCAGAGACGGTTTTACCAGATTTTTTCTTAAGCATACGTGCAAACAAAAACCTCTCCTTTTGTATTTTACATATATTGAACAACAGCAATTAATGTAGTTTAAAGGGCGTTGATAACATAATCGTTCTCTTAATTTGTCTATAATCTATTCTTAATACACTGTATAAACTTATAACACTAAACGCCAACATTCATTCTCTTCGTCAACAAATTAAGCCTCCTACAACAACAAATATATACAAAAAATTTCCATGGCGAGAAGTAGTAGCTATCAACTTTCAGCAATTCCGGTGACAATTTTTGCTCATTTGTTGGTCGGAGCAGTGACCTTGTGCTCGTATGGCTCCTAAACAAAAGGGAAGTTCTTGGTTTTAAATCTGAAAACAAATTGAAGATCATCTTCAATGTGAGTTTTCACACAAAATCTTGCATCCTATTTTTTTCAGTGATATTAATTTGTATCTCTTTGGTGTTGTTTTGCGATATCTAACTTATTTTTTTCCTCATTTACAGGTGCATTCCACTGCTAATGACAATTGGATTTGTATTAATCGGAGGAGAAGGTAAGGAAAAGGTATTAATATACGTAGTCGGTAAAATTAAACAGACTCAGCGTTAGGTAAACACCCATTTTATTTAATATTCTAGCAATGATTTTATTTAACATACATTTAACGTAGTTTGTGTCCACATGCATACCACATAACGCAGAGAAAATAATAATTTTATCGGATATTTAAATTTTTTATAAATTAAATATATTTAATTTACAATTATTAACTTTTAGTGATTCTCGTGTAGCACTAATAATATGATGCATCTAAAAAATCAAACGCCTTTAATTTTCTGCTGATTTGCCAATTCGAGAGAAAGAACGAGAGAATTGAAGAGGCGATAAAAGCTTAATAATTTAGCTCTCCTGTGTGAAGCAGAACATTTCTGTTTTATTTTATAATTTAATAATAAATATCATTAGGCATCCCTAAATTATAAAATATTATTTAAATTTTTATTTGAATAATATTATTTAGGTCCAAGTGTAAAATATCATTCAGACCCCTTAACTTTTAAAAATTATAAATTAATCCTATATTCCATTTAAATATCTCTATATTTATGAAATATTGTGATTTTCACTAAATTACAATAAGATCAATTTCAACCTCTCATCTTATTAAACAATTTAACGTGTAAACCAGTTACGACTTTTGACTAAATAATATCTTTAAGAATGCTAACTCTCTTGTGGATATTATTTACTCTCTCTCATAGTAAGGATAATCTCAGAGTTTATGTTGTGACCTTTCAGGTTCACTATGATGTTAGCTGTGAGCTGAAATCAATCTTATTGACCTCATTTTGAACTATTCGAATGCTTAACGACTATGGTTGACATCTAGTAATATACCATAACTCTTAACTCATAATGCAGAAAAACTTCATCAAACTTTATCCCCAATTATAGGTTTTGTGTGAATAATCTCCTTCCGTTCGTCTAATTTCAACCAAATTAGGGCTCACAAATGTCAAAATCCTTAATTAAGTTTTATTCGGATAATCAGTCTGTACGAACTGAACTTGTCACTAAGAACTTTTCATATGAAATTTATACTTTGGCCAAAGACTTTATTTTTAGTGGTTTACTAATATCCAACTGGGTACTCAAATCTGGATCAAGTCAACAATATCTCGAAATTCACTATATCGAGTCAACGGATTTCTTCTGACAGTCATTTGCTATTCGATATAAACAATACATGACCAAATCAGCTTATGTATATAAAATGTGATTAGTCTCGTATTTATACACCATATGAACTATGTGCATCTATACCGATTGACAACCATGACGTCCAAGGTCTGAGGAGCAGTTAACACACCCATATAATTTAATAATGAATCATTGACATCATACATTGGCGTGATTCACTATACTTTGGTCACATTCAAATAACAGTTCTCTAATTATTATTTTACACTAATGTCTTAATGATATGACTATTCTATCACTCGTACTAATACCATCTTATGATATTCACCAAAGATATTCAGTGTGCTTACTATAGAATATCAATGACCAATCGATTTTATGTCTGTAAGGAACAATTTAGATAATTCAATTATCTTGAACGATTCATATATATATTCTATCATTAGTATAATTAAATAAAAGAAGTAGCATATACACATAAATTGAAACACTTTTTTTATTATTAAATGTATATACAATATATATTTTATAATAATCTAATACAATGCGCCTAAAATCAATAACACGAATGATTTTAGAGCATACAACGCTAACAAACTCTCACTTACACTAAAGTTATTCGCTGTTTATCTTATACCCATCTTCTCAAGATACTGGTCCTACTACTTTAATGTCATCATTTTAGTGAGAGGGTTAGTGATATTCTCTGCTGAAGTTATCTTTCTGATTAAAATTTCTCTAGCACTAATAAATTCTCTTAATATGTGATACTTTTACTGAATATTTTTAGATTTTTGGTATGCTCTTGGTTCGTTAACTTATATAATAGCATCTGTATTATCACATAATATGCTTATTAGATAAGCCATACTAGGAACTACACCCAGCTCAGATATAAACTTTTACATCCAAACTACTTCTTTAACTACTTTTGAAGCTACTATATATTCAGCTTCTGTGGTAAAGTCGACTATTGTCGTCTGTTTGAAACTCTTTTAACTCAAAATCTTTTCATTATACAGAAATATAAAATCAGATGTAGATTCTCGATCATCTACATTCGATTAAAAATCAGAATTTGAGTACCCATGAATACTCAATTCTTGAGATTCATAACTCAGAATCAAATTCGTAGTCCTTTTTAAGTACCTAAGGATAATTTTTTCTACAAACCAGTATTTTTTCTTGGGATCTGCCTGATATCTGCTAGTAATACTTACTGCATAAGTTATATCAGGATGAGTATATAGTATAGCATACATCAAACTACTTATAACTAATGCATATAGAATACTATACATATATTGTCGCTTTTCATCAGTCTTTAGATCCATATTTTTTGAGAGATAAAAACCTTAATTAAAGGGCATGAAACCTCTTAGAGTTCTTTATGTTGAATCATTTAAACTCTTTTTAATATACAACTTTTGGGATAATTTAATTATCCTTTTCGATCTATCTTTATAGATACGAATCCTGAGAATATAAGTTCTATCTCTAAAATTTTTCATAAAAAAAATTCTAGATAGTCAGATTTTAACTTTTTTATTGTGCATACATCATTACCCATCAATAGTATGTCATCTACATATAATATCAAGAATGTGATCACATGATCGTTAATCCATTTGTAAACACATGGTTTATCCGAATTTTTAATAAAATCAAATACTTTTACTGTTTTGTCAAATCAAATTTTCTAACTCTTGGAGACTTATTTCAATTTATAAATAAATCGATACAACTTGCATACTTTATGTGGTTCAGCAGTGGATATAAAATCAACTGGCTATTTTATAAACAAATTTTTCTCAATATAACCATTAAAAAAATGCTATCTTAATATCCATCTATCAAATTTTATAATTACAGTATGCAACTATGGCTAACATAATTTAGATAAATTTAATCATAGCAACAGATGACAAGGTCTGCTTATAATCCAATCCTGATTTCTGAGTATAACTCTTTACAATTAGTTGTGCTTTATAGGT
>JAWDEX010014660.1:0-34531 GCA_035221805.1 Trichilia hirta
ATTAGAATTTACACCACAAATTAGAAATATACATAATTTGAGAAAATTAATTATACTTTAAAGTGTAAAATAATAAACTTAAATCTTAATGCTCATACACTTTTATGTAATCGTTAGTGTTAAAGAGATTTTGATCCAAAAGATATCTTTATTCAATAATATCACTAATCCCCTCACTAAAGTGATAACATTAAAGCAGCTAGGCTAATATTTTGAAAAATAAGTATAAGATACAATAGCAAATAGATTTAGTATAAGTGGGAGGTTATTGATATTATATGCCCTATAATCATTCATATTATTAGTTTTAGTCACACTATATTAAATTACTATTGTAATATAAACTGTACATATTTATTAATAAAAGAAAATTATTACTTACTCATATATGTATATTGCTTTCTCATTCTTATTATATTAATGATTCAGTATACATATAATTACCTAAATAATCTGAGTTTCGTAAATTATTTCCTACAAAAGCAATATCGATTATGTATTTATATTAAACAGTAAGTATATTAAATGTTTCTAGTGAATAGCATGTAATGATATTAGTGTGAATGACATGATGATTATATCATTAGGACATTAGTATAGATTAGCAATTAGAAAACTATTTCTTAAACGTGACCAAACCTATGATAAATCACATAAAAGTATATTGTCAATAATTCATCATATGATTATACTAGTATATTAATTACTCTTAAAATCTGAGACGTTATAGTCGTTTATTGATATAGATGCACATAATTTATATGGTATATAAATACGAGACTAATCATGTCTCGTATACATACACTAATTTGGTCATGTGTTATTTATATTAAGATTCAAATAACTATCAAATAGGATCCATTAACTCGATATTAAGAATTTTGATATTTCATTGACTTAGTTCAAAATCAAGTTTCTTGTCAAATATTAGTAAACGATTAAAATTAAAATCTTTGGCCATAGCTTGAAAGTCATACGAAGAATTCGTAGTGACAAGTTTAACACGTATTGACTGATTATTTACATATAACTGAGTTTAGGATTTTGACATTCGTAAGTTCTAATTTATTTGAGATTAGACAAATAAAAAAAAATTATTCACATGAAATGTATAATTAGACATAAAATATTCGAGAAAAAATTTTTTCATTATAGTTTAAGAATTATAGCATATTTTTAGATATTAACCATAGTCATTAAGTATCCAAATGGTTCAAAACAAGCTCGATAAAATTGATTTTGGCTTACAACTAATACTGTAGTGAGCCCAAAAGATTACAATTAATAACTTATATTCTTTCTTAATATGAGAGAGATTAAATATTTTTTTGTAGGAAAGCTAACACTCTTGAGATAATATTTGGCAGACAAATATAAACAGTTTAACAAATCTGAGAGTTTTATAAATTAATCCAAATGTGATTTAGAGTAAGTTATAATATTTTATTAATATTTAAATAAAAAATATAATTAAAATAAGATTGATCAAAGTTGATATGATTAATTTAGAAATAAAGTGCTTACTAAGAGTAAAATGGTTATTTTACTTAATATTATTAGAAAAATTTCTAAAAGAAGCTTTAGATTTATTTGTTTTTAACTAAATTATCAAGGATATTTTAGTAATAAAGCTAAAAATATTTAAAGGGGTCATTTTTATTAATTGATGAATTAAGTGTGATAATTATCTAAAATAAGAAAAAGCTCTCACCATCTCTCTCTTCATATACGGGCCAAACAATAAGGATAATAGGTGGTTTTGAATCTTCGGAGATCTCGAATTTTTTAGTTTAATTTTTGGCTGTATTTCCTCTAAGTCATATGGTTTGACATTTACATCTAGGTCATGAGTAGATCTGCACCATGTACGACGTTCCAAATTAGATTATTGCACTTTCTGACATTTACATCTCATGCTTAGGTGATGTTCTAAAACTCAAGTTTCAACTACCTATCTTAAACAGGGAACTGTTTCTTCTGTCAGAAACGAGACAAAGAAGCACAACTACAAAATGCAACCAAGCAATCTGAGAAGTCAACCCCAACCCTTCATAGAAAAATCACTCACAATGCTGATAACAGTCTTCTTCCAAGTAAGAGAACTGACCCTAAAGCTGCAAGCAACAATAATAAACAAATTACTTAAGTGAGTTGAAGCCAAGAGCAAATTTCCAACGCTTGCTTGAGAAGTTACCAACAAAATTACTGGTTAATTCTCAATCTTCTAAGGTAAATTATTTGTTTTATGTTAACTTTGGAGTATATTTATTCTTTATATGGTGTCCTCTTACAGTTCAATGATATTTGTACTTGCAAAGCATTTCAATGGATAACACTGCTACTGGTGGGTTGAAAAATGCTGTCGAGAGGTCTAATTTCCTTCCTTCCTCTCCATAATCTCTAACTTATATCCGCTGAATCGTATAATTTTCAGGATATGTAATTGAGTTGTTGGGTACCTTCTGGAGTTGACAGTTTCTTGTAGAAGATGAAAAAGATGCAAAATCCAAGAACCAGAGACCAATAGTTTTAATGCATATAATACTTAGAAGATGTTTTGAACTTTTAGCTTTTCTAATTGCAAACGGAAAGTTATAGAATACCATTATAGCTTTACGTTTTGTTTTATCTACTATATAAGATTTAGGAAAAGAATATGAGTCATAGTCAAAATTTGAGTTGCTACCACGAAGACTGAGTGGAAGCGTGAAAACCAATGTGTGCTATATTTTAAGGCTTAAATGCTTGAGAATTCATGACAATTCATATATGTCCCATTCAAATGGATAGTTTCTACGAATTGTTTCTTCTGTCTTGCTTGCTTGTGTTGTCATATAATATTTATAAATTTCATGATTAATCAACAAAATGCAACGGAATAAATAAATTTTGATCAAATTCATATTCGAATAAAATAAAGTAAGAATACAAAAACAGCGAAATTGATCCACATCTATTTATGCCATTTTTGGATCAATTAGAATGTTAGCAGTCTCTTCTTTATTGACCTATTTCACAATGATAATTTTTAATGGGATAATACTACTAATAGTTATAACCTATTTTATATATTAATTAGAGAGAAAATTTAGCAAAACTCTAATAATACGTTAACTGAACTCTCTCATTATCAATTTTAATTAAACACAATTACTTATATTTTAATGCTTAACTAGGCCCATAATAAATAAATTCTAAAAATAGGATCACAAAATAAATTTAATACATTAGAATATCTATTAATCTGATTAATTAAAAATATAAAATTAATTAATCAATATAAATTTATATTTAGAAAATTTTTAACATGTGTGACACAACGTTCGAGAAAAATAGATTCTCATGGATGTATGTTTGCAATAATCCGGCCCGCCAACATTTCTAATTTAAGCATGTTGAGCGAAAAAACCAGGCTTGAGCTTGGACAGAGGATTGAAATGATTCTTGCATCAAAGCAGTCTTTGGGAGGTTTTGAAATAATAGTCAAGAGTTGTTTAGGCCTACCAATTCATTTTCAAGATGTGAAGCTGAGCGTTAGACCCATCAATAGTCTCTTTAGTAAAACCTCAATATGTATTACAACTAGTTAGGCCCAAACATAATTATTTATTGGGCTTACACTCTAATCTTTGGGCCATTAGCATATCCATTCCATCAATGTTTGTTATGTAAGGATTATGGAAGAGATTAGGAAATTTCCCTAAATTTAAACGAAATTTCAATTCTCTCTCAATATAGAAGAGATAAGATGTGTTCATTCTGAATACAAAAGTTTTTTTAAGCTATTTTATTTATAGTAAAATTAATACAAATCAGGAAATTCGGAAAAATATCCAACTATTACAAAAGTACATTATTATTATTATTATTATGTTAAAATAAAAATAATTAGAATCATTTCCCATATACAAACACAAATAAAACTGAAAAAATTATTTTAATATTTTTTAAAGTGCTCTAATTTTAACCAAATCATAAATTCTTGTTTAAAAAGATGATTTCGTATGAAATAGACGTATGTTTGTTACAAAAGAAAAAATTACAATAACTTTCTTTCTTGTAAAACAAAATGTGCTCACGTACATGTGAATGTACGTTTAGAGGATCTCACACAGGTGTAAAGATTTTGAGAATAATCAAGGAGATTGCAATCACATCATCAATTTCGTAGTGACGTTCTTGTAATTTTGTTTATATAACAAATTTTGAAGAACGATGAAACATTTGCAAAAAAGTGCCGAAACTAACTCTCAACTCGTATAAGAGTTTTGCACGTGGGAGCTTGTAGCTTTGTTATTAAGTTTAGAAATGAACACAAATCTCCGAGAAATAAATCCCCCAGTTTTGATAAAGGGTGCATACATTTTCAACCAAGTTGTCTCTTTCGGGAGTTCTTTATTCTGAGGAAACAAAAATGAAGCATCAGTGTTGGGAACTTCTTCTTCTTCTTCAGTACTTCCAGAAAACCCTGACAGCTCAACTCTTAAGAAATGAGCTCACCTTTTTTCGCCTACGAATAAATGCGAAAGACAAGAACAAATATCAAGACCACCGCAAGCAAACGTCGTCACTTGGATCTTCATAACGAAAAGTCCTGAAATCGATTCTCTTTGCTCACTAGCATCAAATGGGATGAACTTCTAATTGGAACAGAGATTCGGGTTGTCGGGAAACTCATCAAGAGAGCTACTTTTTAACTCGAGCCTCCACAAAATAAATCCCTAGCTTCGTCATTGCAATCAATTGAAAGATTGTATTTCTACCTGATTTAAGGTTTCGGATAGAGATTTCGTCAACGGATGCAGTATTTCGGAAACAATAAGATTAATATTTTCTGTTTGATTGGAAATGTTTTGTCTTGTTTGAATGGATAGTAGAAGAACATAGGAAAAGATAACGTAGCTGATCCAAGGGATAAGCTTGCGGATTTTGAGGGGAAATGGTGTTGAAGAAGAAGGTTTGATGCATTCTTGGAAATTAATTTTTAGAAGGCATCTATTGTTTTGCCGTATTTTAGAGGCACAAATTTTAATAATCCTATTTAAAATCGATTGATTTTATAGTCTTATCTCTTCCAAAACTGATCGTCACTAATTTGTAATAATATGAGCAAGTTATCGTATAAATTAAATTATATAAACATATAAAAATTAATATAATTAGTAACTTATAACTCGCCCATTTTATGTAACATATATGTTATACTAATTAAACACCTCAATATAAAGATCTTGCTTCTTTTTTCTTTTTTCTTTTCTTTTTCTATTTTAAATCTTATATTATATAGTATTTAGTTCTTCCCTTGCTCCTACGATTTATTTATTTTCTCAAGCGTGCAATAAAAAAATGACAAATTTATATACAAATAAGTTTCAAACAAAATGAAACATATGATAAAAACAATGTAAATCAAATTAGAGAGCAAATCCAAGAACCACAAAAGTGATAAATGCATCTTTTCTTAGCCTAAATTATGGAAGAATTATGGGCAGACGAACTTATAAATGGATCCTAAATTGCAGTATTATTTTTTTTTATATATATATATATTTAATTCCAGATAATGAGAACAAAAATTAACCCAAAAACACTTCCTTCCTTTACTAAATATTTATCTTTTTTTCATTTCATTCAAAAGATCTCCCAAACTAAACTTTAAAATTTTTTTTTTCCAATTTTCAGCAAATAGATAGAATCATTACACTTAAACACGACTCTCTAATAAATGTGATTAAAAAATTAACGCTGAATCACACTCCTAAAAATAAATATATAATAATTTAAGTCAATGAAAGCCACAGCCATCATCAACAGTAAAAGTCTTGAGAGAAACTAAAAAGAATTTAATATGGGATATGATTCATGGTTGCCTCTATAATTTTGAAGTTTCGTTAATGTTTTGTTAATGAAGAATAAAATAAAGAAAGAAAAATTAAAAAAAAAAAAAAAAAATTGTAACATAATTTTTCGTTTACAAAGAATGTTGACGTGGGCACATAATAGACATACTTATTTATAAATAAAAAAAAATTGCATTCACATTGACATTGTGTTTAATTGGAGTGAGTTTAATTAAAAATAATAATAATTTAAAATAGTGGGTCATAGTTTCTTAATTTTATTTTCTTAGTGCGAAGACCGTCATATCAAATAAAGAGATTGAAAGTAAAAAATAATAATAATAATAATTAAGATTATTTTTTTTAATAAAATAGTTTCTATTGAAGAGTTTGATTGTTATTTTATTAGGAATTTGAAAGTGTACGTGTCATTTCTGCTACGATCAACTAAGACTGCGCCTTACCTTTTTTACAATTTTTCAACTAAAACCGTCCCAAGTTGCTACACTGCGAAACCAAATTTAATTTTGTTTTCTTAATTTCGACTTTTCAAACTCATTTTACAAAAATGTTATGGCGCACAGATCTTGGGTCCCAACAGATCAATGATTTGAAAATAAAGCACCTTGTGGTTGTAAAAAATATCTTATCATCTTATTAATTCTGTACATTCAAAAATAAACTGGATGCTTGCCTTCATTGTCGGTGAGCTTTGTAAATCAGAAACTCTTCAAAGCTTTGGAAAATAAATCCATGGATCCTGAAATAATCTTCACAGAATGCATCAAGCCCTCTTCTCCAACCTCTCTTCACCTCAAAATCCACAAGCTCAGTCTCTTGGATCAACTTCTTTTTCACACCTATTTTCCTATGATCTTCTTTTATCCGTTCAATCAAATTCAAAACATCAAAGTTCCAGATGAAACAGATATTAATATCATTGTTTCCAAAAGACTTCAACTGTTGAAGAAATCTTTGTCCGATACTCTGACCTCTTTCTACCCTTTTGCCGGAAAGTTCATAGACAATCTTTCTGTTGATTGCAACGACGAGGGGATTTATTTTGTAGAGGCTCGAGTTCAAAGTAGTTCTCTCCATGAATTTCTCGACAACCCTGATCTCTATTCCATTTATAAATTCTTTCCTTTTGATGCTAGTGAGCAAGGGGAATCTGCTGCAGGGCTTTATGTTGGGAAGATCCAAGTGACGACGTTTGCTTGCGGTGGTCTTGTCATTTGTGCTTGTCTTTCACATTTGTTCGGAGATGGAACAACGTTGAGCTCATTCCTCAAGAGTTGGGCTGCTAGAGCTTGTGGAAATACTGAAGAAGAAGAAGCAGTTGTTCCTGATACAGATGCTTCGTTTTTGTTTCCTCAGAATGAAGAACTCCCGAAAGAAGCAACTTGGTTGGAAATGTGTGCACCCTTTTATAAAACTGGCAACTTTGTTACTCGGAGATTTGTGTTTGATGCTAAAGCAATCGCTAAGCTCAAAGCCAAAGCAACAAGCTCTCGTATACAAAATCCTACACGCGTTGAGGTGGTTTCAGCACTTCTTACCAAACATTTCATTGATACTCCTGCCTTGAAAACAAAATCTGTGGATTCCCTCAAACCAATTAATGTAACCCATTCTGTAAATTTGCGTCCAAAAGCTAAGCCTCCAATTTCCAAGTACTCCATGGGAAACCTTGTTCGGAATGCATATGCAATGTTTTCCGATGATCAAGAAGACTTGGAAAGCATAGTTTTCAAGCTGAGGGAAGCAATAATGAAAATTGATGGAGATTTTGTGAAGAATTTGCAAGGTGAGAAAGGAATTCTTAACGTTTGTAAATATGCAAGAGAAGAAAGAGAAGTATGTTCTAATGCGGGGGAGAGACTTGTATTCAGCAGTTGGTGTAATTTTGGCTTATATGATATTGATTTCGAATGGGGAAAACCTATTTGGGTAAGCCGGTTTGGAGTCTTCGGATCGATTCCCATGTTTTCAAATACTATGGTTTTCATGGATACGAGATTGAGAGATGGGATTGAAGTATGGGTGTATTTGCTTGAAGAAGATATGAAGATATTAGAATCTGATGAAGAATTACTCGCATTTGCTACTTTGAATCCAAGTCCCTTGCAATAAACTATTTATGTAATTTTCGTTTGTGTTTTTGGAATATATAAATTATATTAATTTAAATCCTATTTGCGCAAAATAGTTGTTATCACATCATTGTACAATTCCTTGTCACTTGACTATACTGATATATTGTTACGTTAATTTTGTTTTATAATTTTGTTAACGTGTTTCAATTTGTGTTTAAAATATTTTAAATTATTTATGTATAATTTAATCTTTAAAATTTTAAAATTACATTAGTTTATGGCCTATTTTAAATTTAATTTTAAATTTATGTTGTAAAAATATTGACATAGATATACGTCAATTACTGACTTGTTGACTTGTTCTTGTACAAAATGAAAAGGATGGAAAATCCAAGAACCAGAGACCAATAGTTTTAATGAATGTAATACATAGAAGATGTTTTGAATTTTTTTGCTTTTCTAATTGCAAGCGGAAAATTATACAATACCATTTTAGTTTTACGTTTTTGTTTTATCTACTAAATAAGATTTAGGACAAGAACATGAGTTATAATCAAAATTTGAGTCGCTACTGAAGAATGGAGAATGAAAACCAATGTGAGCTATATTTGGAGGCTTAAATGCTTAAGAGTTCATGACAATTCATATATTTCCAATTCAAATGGATAGTTTCTACGAATTTTTTCCGCTGTCTGGCTTGCTAGAGTGACATAATGTTTGAGAAAAAATAGATTCTCATAGATGTATGTTTGCAATTAACAGGTCCGCTAACCTTTCTATTTCTATTTTAAATAAGTTAAGTGAAAAAACCAGGCTTGAGCTTGGACAGAGGAGTTGCGTCGAAGGAGTAAAACAGAAAGAGGTAATTACTTGCTATATTTAATTAGGCTAGCTATGCATTCATCTGCTTACAGTGGCTTTTACTGCAGAGGGATAGTACATATGTTTTTGTTGTTTGGGATTTATTAGGATAATGGTAATTCCAAACAACTCATTTAAGTTGTTTTGAATTTTTTGTGTGTAATTTTCAATAACATCTGCTGTTTTTTAGGAGAGAAAATAGTTCTATCTTGTAGGTAGTTAAATTAACTTTTGGAAAATAGTAGAAAACGAAAAATAAGTTACTTAACGGATGAATATTGCTAATAACTGAACAATATGCAAAACATTTTAATGAGTTAATATTAAAGAATTGGACCTTAGGTTATGAAATCAGGTTGCAGACATAAAATTAAAGATGGAATATCTTTAAATTCTTATTCCCAGGAACTTTTACAGTTTTGTTGAAGTGGAGAAATCGCCTGCTTATCTGTAGTTAAATCATTCCCGAAGATTTTATTGAATAGAACTCATATTTGCTTTTCTCACTCTATACTTGTGCTTGTAATGCTGCCTAGCTCATCATAAATTTCTGAAAAATAAGTAATGTATAGTTGGGGTTGATCCCAAGCCATTTTAATTTTAGCTTCTTTGTAAACAGAAATCAGCGAAATTGCAGTTTTTATCTTAGAGTTGGTAAGTTTCTTGTAGACAATGTGTCATCGAGAGTATCAGATTACTCTGTGCCCAAATCATGTCCTTCAGGGAAAAGAAGAATTCAGCACTGAGCTTGGAAGAGAGCACAAAGCTATTTCATCTGCCGGACCCTGAAAATAACAATTAAGTACAGGGTCTGGAAGAGATCCCAAGGCTGTATCATCTGCAGGACCTGGAAAAGAAAAACTGAGCTCTAGGCTAGGAAGAGATCCGAAGGCTGCATCATCTGCTGGACCGGGAAAGGAAAAACTGAGCTCTAGGCTTGGAAGAGATCCGAAGCCTGAATCATCTGGTGGCCCCAGAAGAGACAAAAAGCACTGCTCATCTATTGTGTCGAATAATCACAAGGCTCCAAACGCAAAGCCGGTCAATTATAAGGTCATAGGTTGTTCTCTTAGTTTCTATTTTGTTTGCTTACAGTGCATTTGCAAAAAATGTTTGAATTGAGTCTACTTTTTTTACCTAGCACATGAGCTAGAGTCGCAGATTTTGCTTTATCTTTCATCATTTTGTTGAGGACAAACTAATTGATAGGATAACATTGTTGTTGAGATTTCACATTGCAACACTTTGGTCTATAGATGAAAAACGTGATCAAAGGGAATCAAGGTATGGCACAGCTATCGCACTGGTTAAATCTTTCTTCCTTTCTGAAAAGTACAGCTGTCTGTTGTTCCTCGATGTGAATTCCTCCATCAATATATAAGTAATCTAGCATATCGGATGATTGTTTGTGATAAATATGCGTTGTTTAGGTGGCACAAACATTCAAGAAATTGTAGTATCTATCATATATGTGCTTAATGAATTAAAACTAATACAAATTCAGTTGCAGGTAGAGGATACCCGGATGGAGATGAAAGGAAGGCATAGCAGAAGTCGCGCATCGTCATATTCATATTCTACTCCAATTTTAATGTTTGCTTGAAAGAATAAGATTCAGTTACCATAACCAGAAGCAGAAAGGAATATGACATGAACAGCTGATTTTCCGATCCAGATTTTTAAATGCTTTTAGTAAATAAGAGGGAAAAATATGTAAATCGCCAGGGCTAATCGAAATAGTTGCAATAGACATATAGGAAGTTGATACTTACATGAGGCCATTTTTTACGAGTGTAATGTGCAATGCAAACTAAAATTTTAGAAAGTCTACTCTCTGTTTTCCTTTTAAGCCTGTGGCATAGCAAATAGAAACAGAGACAAATGCACTCTAGCAAGAGTTCGAATATAAGACTTTTCAAACATAAATACAATTACGTGAGGGTTTGAGCACAACATTTTTTGGTAAAAACAAAGTCTCATATCGCATTAGATTGTAAGTTTACCTATATGAAATTCCAAGTCTTCAGGAATACACTATCATGTCAGTTACCCAGGGCTCAGTAATTTTGAATTCTCGTATCATTAATCTTTTCTTTCTGACGTGAAGCACATTGGAAGCTAGGTTGAGAATCTCCGTCAAATAGTCTCTCTCTGGCTTTTGATACCTGAAAACGTATCCAAAGATCAAATTCAACTCAATATTTCAAACTTAGAAGTTCTTCTCAATTTTTTTCTTTTTCACCAAAGCCATCTTTCCGTATATTCATTTTTTAGCAAAAGACTGATGAATTCAGTATTACACTGATCGTGTTTCAAGTTTTATGCTCGAAGTTCTTTTAAGTGTTTGAGGTTTCATGTATAAGTGAGTATAGAAAATTGTGAATTCAAACTCACTACCTGCTTTTGCCAATCTGTACATATTGTTCTGAGCCCCAGCATGATTGCTTGTACAGCAGATCCTGTAGCTATTCCAATCAAAAGTCCTTTCCCTTTTAAGTGCAAAACAAAAGCCAAAACTGCAGCCACTGGAATTCCAACCAGATAATATGCTCCAAGATTTACATAGGCCCCCATTTTCTGCCTCCCACTTCCTCTTACAACCCCTAAGAAAAATGTTTTGAAAGGACGAAGAAATTTTAGGCCAATTTTAACCCAACATTTTAAGTCTCGTGAAAATCATACGACTGTCATATCAATATTTTACCTGAGAATACTGCTTGTAAGCTGTCCATAGCAATGGAGAGACAAATGAAAGGATTCATATCCGCCAGACGATCAACGATTTCCTTGGAATTGGTCAAAGTATATCCAAAACTATGGCGACAGAAAAACAGAGCCATGCTCACAGTAACCACCTCCACAGCCGCAAGAATCATCACAACGAAAACTGTCATTTTTGCTGCCTCTGGGTTGCCGGCTCCCAGGGCATTGGAAACTCGCGTACTGTACAATGGTCGATACTTTCATTGGTCACATTACTATTAAATTTTTCGTTATACTCCTCAACTTATATACGTGATGCATATGTACAAGATGTAATAAATAACCCATAACGTACAAACCAAAATTTGAGAACTATAATAAAAACTTTTACTAATGAAACGTTTTGAATACAAATACATGGAGAAATGTTTGGTTAAGAGAACAAACCTTGCAGCAGCACCAAATCCATAGGGTATGAAGTAGTGAAGATATGTAATTGTGAAGCTGTTAATAATGACTAAGAAGCGTCTCATAAATTATTTAAAATAAAAAATAAAAAAGAGAGAGAGAAGGAACCGAGTGTTTGTAGCAAATATGAAGAAGCATACCATACGGAAAGTACTGAAGTCTCCAGTTTTGGATTTGGTAGCAACCCAGAAAGCAAAACAAGAACCTCATATGACCACCATTCAAGACTACAAGCACGTGTTTAATACAAAGAATATGAGTACTAGAAATTTGTATTCGCACTTGAGAATTTTTACACAAACCTCTAATCATAGAAGTGGCAAACATCTACTATTTCTTGACAGAAAAAGATAAATAAATAAATTTACCAGACCATCACTGCTGAGGGAACAGCAAATCTGAAGAACTTCCCGATGCTTGCGATCACGTCTTTCGAGAAAACAGCTCGAGTTTTTTCACATTTTGAAGAGAACTTCATGTAGAATCCAAGCAAGAAAACATTCAACCAATAGGATAAACTGACAGACAATGCAGCTCCAATACTTCCCAATTTAACTCCAAACACAAGAACCCAACAAAGAGGAACATGAAAACAAAGAGTCACAGCAGAGCTGAAAAACATTGGAAGGATCAAACTCTGAGCCTGGAAAAATCGAATGAGTGATTGGAGAACAGCAAAGGAAAACAGGTTCGGAATTAAACAGACTGCATATTTTCGAGCTACTCGAGAAATCAAGGGGTCTTGGCCGATAAGAATCAAAATTTTGTCAGTGAAAATCCAGAGAAGAGAGATTGGAAAACAGACCAGAATTAGGGATATAATAGAGCAGTAAGTGTAGATTCCAAGCTTGTGATATTGCTCAGCACCATAAGCTTGTCCGCATAGAGTTTCCAAAGCACTCGCCATTCCAAGCTGTTGAGAAGTTTCAGAATTCAGTAAAAGAAGAAGAAGAAGAAGAAGAAGAAGAAGAAGAAGAAGAAGAAGAAGAAGAAGAAAGAGATGAAGAGTTTACTAGGAAACTGAAGCCGGTAACACTGGTGAAGGAAGTAGCTATGGATGCTCCAGAAAGTGAGAGTTCATCAAGATGTCCAACCATTATTACTGAAACAAACTGCAAGAGATATAGTAAAACTGATACTGCCACAATTGGAGCTGCTATTGAGCTTAACTTCTTCATCTCTTTCAATGAAACTATCCATTTTCTAACCATTATTTTCCCTCTCTTTCTCTTCCAAGAAAAATTCTGACTCTCTTGAGTTTCCTTTTAGTTTATTTGACGCACGTTCAAGAAGCAAAGTTGATGCATAAATTTATATGTATTATCTTGTCATTCTCATGCATGAAAATGGATCCTTGTTGGTCTGATTTTTCCTTGACTTTCAAGAAAGGAATGATGAGTCGAATTATTGGAGAATTTATCCCTCCATTCTATGCATTGTTTTATAAATCTTTTCGAAAAAAATACTGGGATCCAACTCTGGTGAAAACAGAATAAGAATCCTAATCCCTAGGGCATATGCCCCAATTTTCTCTTTAATTTATTGTCGCAAGCTGAGTACTAGCTCCAGTTCTTTTTTCTTTGAATGAAATTTATAAACAATTGATACGAATAAATACTTCTACCCAGCTGGACCAAATAGATTGGTCATTATCAGAACAATTGTGCCAAATATGCTTGATCATGGCTGCTCGATTCCAAGCCTCCAGTTTTAGAGTAAAAAGCCCACCTTCCTGCTTAGGGAGGCACACCTATCCCCCGCAACTTGGCTCCCCATGATTGAGGTAGCTTCCCTTCCTGAGAAAGGCTCTGAGGGCCTGATCGACCTGTTTAATCACACCTTTGGGGAAAATGAACGTAGAGGTCCCGTGCGTTTGAATAGCGAACAAGGTAGAGTTGACCAACTGCCATCTTTCTGCATAGGATAAAGCCCAACTTCTAGCTCTGGTAGCAATCCAATATATTTCTCCCGAAAAACATGAATCCTAGTTGATGTCAAGGAAAAGTACATAGAACTGACATTGGAATTATCTCTTTATTGAATCCTAATGTAAAGATTATGTGCATGTCATTAGAGTAGTGTATGACCCTTTTGTACTCTTTGAAGATCATATTCATTTCTTATAAAAAATGAGAGTGCAATATGGAAGCTCTTTTAATTAATTAGCATGAATATATATTAGTCTAATAAAAGAATATATTATGCTTCCAATTTGACGCATAAATAATGTGATAAGCCCGTTTTCATCCAATTCTCATATTTAGCGAGTAAAACGTATCAACCGAATGAACCACATACTAGTATGCATCTTCATTTATTATCACCAGTCATAAGTCATTACGGCTCACGCAATTAGACCGGTCAACAATAGTGGACGGTTGAGATTATCGTAATTTTCGTCACACTAAAAACATGACACGTGTAGTTTTAGGGCTTATTACGTTCATCCTAAGGGGCTCCTGGCGACCGCGCTTATTCTGTCTCGAATATACGAAGAAACCTCTCAAAACAACCCAGACGCTCTAACAAAACCAAAGAAAACCGTGAAGTTTACGTATATGTTTTCTCGCTTGCTTGTATCTTGCTGAAGAAATTCCAAAATGGCGTCGTTTGATGAGGCACCTCCGGGCAATGCAAAGGCTGGAGAGAAGATCTTCAAGACTAAGTGCGCTCAGTGCCACACAGTCGAGAAAGGCGCTGGTCACAAACAAGGTACGTAGAGGAATTTCGTGATCTGATTTGATTCTTCCTTGTTTGGAACTTATAATTCATAGATCTGAATAAATTGTAGGCTTAAGGCTTGTGTTTGTATTCGAGTATTAGGGTTATTTAGAAATAAAAGCTCTAGAAATTTTGGATATTTACATGATTTATTGTATATAATTTAGGGTTTGGAAGCTCGATATATTGAAATTTGCTGCGCGGTAATTTGGCGTTGGTATTTATGATTTTTTATTTTGTTTTTGTTGTTTGTCTTAATGGATTTCTAATTTTGCAGGGCCAAATTTGAATGGATTGTTTGGAAGGCAATCTGGGACAACAGCTGGGTACTCTTACTCTGCTGCAAACAAGAACATGGCTGTGATTTGGGAGGAAAAAACTTTGTACGATTACTTGCTCAATCCTAAGAAGGTATGATCTGAATTATTCGGAATAAATATTGTTGAATACACTATGCCATAGAATTAGCAGAACACATATGTGATTGTGGGGTTGTAATGATTTAGTTTGAAAATATGGAATTTCGTATAAGGTGGTCGTATAACTACATGGAGTATTTGAGGTCTACACGATTTATGTATGCCACAGGTTTTGCAGACCTCAAATGTGGTTGTGTGGTTGTAATGATTTTGTTTGAAATATGTAATTTCGTAGAAGCTTGTTGTATAACTGCGAAGAGTTTTTGAGGTCCAAAAGATGATTTTACTTATGAGAATATTTTGCCTATCAACTTTATGGTAGGTATTTATATGAGATGATTCAAGGAAATAATTGTGTTCCTGCCTCTTAATTTTTGTCATTGAACCCTGCATTTATATGTATGCTATATGTTGGAGTTTTAAGAAAGCTTTCATTAGGATATTAATGTTTCTTATCCTGAGACTTGTGACAGAAGTTTCAATGTTTGCTTAAAAATTTCGCCTGTTATGGATTCTGGCAACATTAGCATATCTTCCGTTTGCTATGATGTCCCCGTTTTAATTTGTTTGCAATTCTGGCTTCTTGACACTTCGTATGTTTTTATCAGTACATCCCTGGAACCAAGATGGTTTTCCCTGGATTGAAGAAGCCTCAGGATCGTGCCGACCTCATTGCATATTTGAAGGAGTCTACTGCATCATAAATGCTTGAAGACGCTTTGTTTCTCTATTCCATTTTGCTGTGTAGGAGATTGTTTTGCAGAGCGGATATAATACTATTTTTTACCAATAAATTAGACCTCCTAGGTCCAGCTATGCTCTTTGTATTTTGAGCGTTGCTGCTTATTTTACAAAAGGTTGCTGTGAATTAGCAAACTAAATATTCAATGCAATTTCCTGGTTCTAATGATGTTTTATGAAATTTTGGGTTAATCTTCGGTTGGCTAATGATTTTCCCTGCCTCTTTCAATTATCAGTGCTAATGACTTATATTATCTCAATCATTCTCTACTTGTTTTCCTTTTGTTTGTTCGTCGTGTTATGTTATTTATGGAGTTATGGATGGATGGAAACGATGTTGCGTGCACTATATTTTTCGATTATTGAAATCCTTTCTTCCCCTGATCTTTTGATTCTGAGATATGTCTGTATTATGTTCTTGAGCTTTGATGGTGAAAGGATGACTGCTCTTGTATGAATTACCAGACTCTGGAAATTAGTCATAAATTTTTTGTGAATTTGAAAGAATTGTAGGCTCGGTTTTAAATAGTCTGCAAAGCCCGGAAAACATAAAATACAAGTATCATAGAATGCTACACGCAATTGGGAAAGAGCAGAAATCTCAATCTATAGGTTCATTTTACCAAGGCTATTAGTTAATTTTTTTTGTCAGTAAGTTCATAAAGCAACTCAAAGTTGACAAAAGTTACTACACATACCCCGTATTTATATCACTTTATGCGACACAACGCTACAAAAAGCAATAGAAGGGAACAAAGAAAGAGAAAATGAGGAGAGATGCAGAAAAATAGCCCATGGACCGTTAAACGAAGAAGAAAAATGAGCCCACATTTCTCAAGCCGAATTGGAATGGATGATCACCGACTTGAGAAATATTAAGTCTGTGACTCCGCTGGCCGCCGAATTCCTGGTATCTGCAATAGGAAAGCTTCAATCTAAGTAGCAAACATTAACAAGGTGAAAGAAGGAATTTCCTTGTTCTTCAGAGTGAGATGTCATCGAGAAGAAATAAGCATCTACCTGATATGCCTAAGAAGCATCAATGGTATAATTAAGTATATGCCGTTTAATTTGATGCTGTTGGGGTTCAATCAGATGCTTTAAGAAAGACGCAGGTGTTTAAATAAAGAAGTAATAGCTATCACTAAACAATAGTGGTCTACATCAAAAGCAAAAACTAAGTTTAAAAACAAAATAACCGTAACTATGATATGGTTAACATATGTACATAGTTGACTTAAAATAAACTTGAAGTATTCTCCTTAATAGAAAGGGAGTGAGAATGTTATTTGGCATGTGATTTGGACCCTGTTTCTCAACCACTACATGAAAATATGAAGGTCTGTCAGCTATTATTATGTACGATGAATCTGTTAGGCTGAGACTTTTACTCCTTGCAGATTTTCACATACACCTGGTTTCTAATTGGTAGCACTGAATCGATGACTATGGTTGAGGCAATCTGCTAAAACCACTTGTTCTATGGACCTATCCCATGCCTTTATATCAGTGTTTGTCAGAATCTCATGCAGTATTTGGGTATAGAACAGACAATTTAGTTGTTATATTGTTATCCCCCATAAGATTTCCGAGAAGACTAGCTGTTAATTCTTTTGATGAGAGGTGATACCTCCATGGGCATAAATTATGGGTGCATCGGTATAAATATTTGAAAGATTACAAAAATAAATGATTAAATCTCCCTAAGTGAAGAATACTATCTTTGAAAGATTTTAGATAGGAAGTACTAAGTAATGACCCAAGAACTTTTAAATTAATTTGCAACAGATTGTGGATACCAACCTCAACTCCATGGGGGCCAATTCGATTACGAGATATAAAATTGAGTATCAGAGATGCAAACTCCTCAGGTGAATCTTCCTATAACAATTTGGCAAATAAAAATTTGTAATTGTTCAAAAATAAGTTAGAAAATATAAAGTAGTAGCCAAGAAGTATTGACTAGTGGACCTGTATAGCATGCCCCGTATGCCTGAAAACCACCATTTGAAACTTCCCTTGCATTTGCCCAATTGTGAGAGGTCTGTTATAATACCGTGCAAAGAAATTATTACAATACTGAGTTAATGAGTTTTCATGGTTCAGTAGCATGAACTCTGAAAGAGATTAATTCCCACAAAAGCAAGATCTGACACACATCCTTTCCCTCAAGGTCCATGCAAATAGCAAAACACTTGGATTTCATACATCATCTATGAGACGGCATTTATTTGAGTGACCCATTTGAAGGCCAGGTGGTTGAAAAAGTATAACAATAACACATACAGTTGTCGATGAATAATGATTCAGTAGACTTCGTATAACTTATATATAGTTGCTTAACAAAGACTACCTGTCCAATCTGTCCGTTCCTGCTAATAGCAAGAGCTTTGGGACAGGACAGGAAAGAAATTTTTCTGACAGACCTTCATACCTGCAAGACAATCAAGGCAAAGAAACTATAAAAATTTGTAGAATGCAGTCAGTATGCTTCTTACTTTATAACAATGTTAACTCCCGCTGTGATGTTAAATTCTAAATGTGAATGTTTATAACAAACACACCAGCCTCTCCAATATTGTTCAGTTTCTTCCAATCCTGCTCGGTAGACGTAACTGCAACAAAAACACATAACCACACCTGTCAACAGGACTTGAAAATTAAATATTGACAAATAGTAATGATAGAACCACTTACCACTTCTTGGAATCATCATACTTTAATGTGGAAGGGATAGATAAACGAGCAGAGTCAACATTTCTCAAAGAACCTCCCTTGACACTCCATTCAATCTGCACAGTTCCATATTAACCAAGAACGTCAAACTTCAATTTTAAACAGAAGATTAATTGAGAAATATCTTTCTGTTTAGCACTACCGTAAGGTTTTATTAGGGGGAAAAAAAAAAAAGTTTGACTTACTCCAATGCTACGTCACAATCTCCTCTTATTACATCATTATAGCAGTTCATGGAATAGGTACTAGTAATCTTTCAGATCCATTTATCTAGAGTTTTGTTTCATGGTATTTATTTGATCTAGTGGCCATAACTAATCATTACTAGGATGATCTGGTAGGAATGAATAATCACATTTTTGAAGGTAAAAAGAAAGTAAGAAGCCAGCTGATTGTGGGACCGAATTCATTTGACGTATCAAACATTTCTTCAAAACTAGAAATATTACATGAGAACAACTACGGTATGAAGGAAATGCAGTTACCGCTTTTTCAATGCTTGAAAAATGTTGCATTCTGCTTGATAGGATTTTCTGCATATGAATCAATGAAGCCATAGCTGTTCCCTGAAACAATTGCCAACATCGCTTCAAAATACCATTTGTTAGCGAATAGTCACAGAAAATGATGAGAAGGCTGATCTTTAGAAACCAAACCTCTACAACATCCACAACAACCAGCCCTGCCAAGGCATGTAATGTTTTCTTTGCAGCAACATGGACAGCAACCGAGCCACCCATGCTGTATAATAACAACATATGTCAAATAAAAAGTAGTTCATGGGAAGAGAGGATGAGACAAAGACATTAAAATTGTTCTCTTCTTCAGATCCTAGAAAGAATAGAAGTTATCTTCCACCCTATTTTCAGTATTAGCATGGATTCAATTTCTGTGTCACCAGTTTGTCCAAAGAGCAAGGTTTAAACCCAAAACTCAGGTTGAGTTAGGTTATAGCATTTAGTTATTTACATTACTAACACAATCATTCAATTTTTCATGCCAGGGAGAAACTAACATCATTCAACAAATAAAAAGGAACTTGTGTCTTAGATTAAGAAAAAAATGAATATAAAGACCTTAAAAGTCTTAGAACTTTGTTTTGGACTCTCATAAAAGCATACATGATAATCATACAACAGGAGAACCTAAAGGGAAATAACTTATCAAAGGAGAATAACCTGTGGCCAACAAGCACAATTGCAGGAGGGCTTTCCCCATACATTTCCTTCAACACAGCAAAAACATCATTGCACATAGTCTGCACATAAACAATTTTCTTTTAGTTTCAGGTGTGCAATGCTAAAAAGAGGAAACTATCATATCATGATGAATGAAATATAAATTTCCCAGAAGACATCTTCAGTTATTGATTTCTACTCATACTCATTGTCTATACCTCAATAGAGAGGCTCAGATCATTTTCTGAGGATGACTTTCCATGTCCTCTCAGGTCCATTGCAACTACCCTAGCTTTCTCCTTAATTTTTTTAGCTGATAATGCAAATGAAAGCCTGCCAAAATGAGTTAAGCTCAGAAAGTTAAAGTTCAAAACAATAGCATGAGCAAAATTTGATTATGTTTCCAATGATATAAAAAGAGAGAAAATCCAAAAGAAAAAAAAACAATGCATTTGAAAGTTTTGAGAAGTATTTATTCGATTGTTGACAAAGGAGGCAGTATACGTCAAAAGAGAGCATCTCAACATTAGAGATAGCTAATATCCCTTTTCGGGGTGGGTGCAATACTAAAATAGCCACAATAATTCGTGCTTTATTAATGGATTGAGCTTATTTGAACTACTCACATAGAAAGGCTCATTATCAAATTACATCATGTGATCATAAATGATTTAATGATATATCAACAAGGAACTTTGAGTTACTAAAACAAAAATTGAGCTGATTACACTAAGTTGAATGTTGTAGCTTTCAATCATTATTTTGTTGAAACAGTATTCTCTTTGGTGATGTCAAGAAAGGGCAAATACACTGATCTATAATCTTGCTACATGTATTAGAAATTTATGGCACAAGAAACGTATATATAATATTTCAGCTTAAGAATAATCAAACATACCCAGAATAACCACCACCATGAAGACAAAAAACTACTGGTCCTTCAGTTCCTGCCATATATACATGAAAGACCTAAAATGATAAAGTATATTAGAAGAGAAGAAGCAGGACCATAGACAACCTTCAGAGTGGAATATTTTCAAAATTGTCAACACTAACGTCACTTGAGTCTGGGATGGAGACATCCTTCTCTTCGTCAAAGTAGCCCAACCAATCTAGAGGTGCATATTTTTGTAAAGAACTCCTTCAAGGAAATTGAGATAAATAAGACAAAGAACTTCATCAGTACAACCTTAAAAATTGATGTTTGAAAATTAGTTAACAAATAAATATTGTATCTTTGCCAAGACCATGAATTTAAATACCTTACCACAGTTATCCTTTTATCTGCCTATTGTGTAGAAAGAATGCGATCCGCAACAATTTTTTGCCTCAATAAAATAAACAAACACCAAGAAACCACACACTTGTATATTTTTTATCATCTTGAAAAATTTTCCATGTCATCAGGTCCTGGCCCCATGCAATCAAACTATATATGACTTGTTTATTACATAAGTGTCCATTTTCCCAAATCACTATGTAGACTAACCCATACAATAAGCATTAACATAGCTTTGATCAAACTATTTACCTAGCAAATGAAAGAACACGGAAAAGAAGTAATCCTCTGATAACTAGAATTTCACAAGCCAGTGTATAGTAATAAAGTTGCATGATTGCACCTAAAAAATTGCACTTCAAATTTTATGCCATCATGTCCATGAATGAACATGATAAAAATTATAAAATTGTAACTTTCTCATTTGGTTAAGAACAAATTACCGACTTTTTAGAATATCATGCAGTTACAAAAATTTTCCACAGCTACAAGCTCAAAATTCAAGCGATCACTAAAATGAACGGAATGCCAAACTACTTAGCGTGAAAAGCTTGGAAATTTACTTAGTTTTCATATTCTCAACAAAGAGTCTAAAATTTAACAAACGAGAAATGAAAATAAACGGAGTGATCGCGTTGAGAACTCACTGAGTCGGAGGTCGAGCAGGAACAGAGGCAAAAGCTGATGACAACGGCGGCTGGACGTGTTGTTCGTCTCGTGGTCGTGATTGTTCTTCTTCTAAGGTTTCCTCCGGAAGCGCACTGAGATTTGTCGAATCCATATCTTCGAATTTGATCAATTCCTCTGTCTCTCTCTCTGGAAATACAAATTCCGATTATAATGAAACCGGCTGTAGATGATCGCGGAAGAAGCTATAGTTTGCATTACGGACCAGGTTATGAGCCCATGAAAGGTTAAGTGTATATAAAATGAGATTGCGGTACATTCAGAAAAATCAAAGTGCACCATACTGAAGGCATCATAATAAATTCTAAGTACACCTTACATCATAAATATAAAAGTTTAGTCATGGGTTTTGTCGTAAGCGTATATAGAAGGAGATTCGGGTACATTCAGAAGAATCTTTTTTTTTTTTTTTCAATTTTAATGTATATTATTTTAGTTAGTAATACATTAATTAGAAGTCTACCACAAGTTTATACAGCTACTATTATGGTACTGTTTAGATATTTAAGTCTCTATTGGAATTTTCTTTTTTGATGTATAATTAGTGCAAGCAGGTGAGCACAAAATATGTATATAATGTTTTGGTGTGGTTTTCGTCGAACACAACCATACAAGAACAATCTTTCTTACTGACAAATTCACAAATTTTCATAAATAAAATAATTTATTTATAAGTAAATTAGATAAAGTTGTAAGCTTTGCGAAAAAAAAAAAAGATCTTTTTTAGGGATTGAGAGTTTGAAATTGAGTTGAATTACTAAATTAGCTTTTGATTGATCAATTTTAACAAGTTTGGACGCAAAATTAAAATATATTTGATATTCCAAATTTGAGTGATATTCACCCCCTTTTTTTAGTTAATTTTTGACAATTAGTACTTTTATCCCATCAGAGTTATAATTTAAAAATAATAAAATTATGGAACTCTATAAATCTTTTTTAAATAAATAAATAAATGAGTATATATAATTTAAACCCATAAAATAAATTTTATTACAAATCTTCTAATACTTGTAGTCGTTTATACATTGGAATATAATTGTATTTTCAAATCCTTCTTCCTAAATATTTATACAAACAAATATTCACATTTTTTGAGTGCAAAGTTGATAGCACAAAGTTACTCCTCATATTTTTTTTAGAATTTTTTTCATATATATATGTGTGTGTGTGTGTGTGTGTTTGTCTTTAAAATTCTTCCTCTCTTTGTGAAACACATCACATGTAAACCAATTATAACCCAACATGCAATCAATATTCGATTTGAGGTGAAGATTTCTTCAACAATTGGAGTTTTGGAAAAAGAAATATGAATTTATAATAATGTACAAAAGTTAAAATTAATAGCAGGCATTTGTCTATTTTAAAATTAAATAAACATAGATAAATTTATTGAAATTAAGATTCCAAAAGCTAAATTCATTCAAGATTGCATATTTTTAACAACATTTATAAAAGGGTAACTATATTAGCAATCCATCAATCTTTTAAGATAACCAACCCACCAAAAGTTTTCTTTCTAAAAGAAAAAAAAAAATGAAAACATCTTTTTATTATTTTTTTTTAAAATTGTTTTATAAATATTATAAAAAAAAATCTAAAATTCTCCTCAACATAAGTAAGTTTGAATCTAGTACCTTTAGTTTTACTCTAAAAGATTTTATATATTAAATTAATTCATACATATACATTGTACTTAGCATAAAATATATAATTTGTAAAGTAAAATTTACAATATTAATTATATCCTATAATACTATACTTAAAATTAAATTCCCTTTATCCTTTTTACTCAAAGTTTTAAGTCTATATGCCCATAATTGTCCATAAGCATGTGTTTTGCCATTATAGAAAGCAAATTCTTTACTTTATGTCAATTTCCTCAAATGGAAAGTGAAACTTTTTTAGTCTCATACAATTTTAGACTTTTCGTTCTTAGTGGGTGTAGTTGATTAGCTATTTTCTTGTTACCCCCAAGTCTTCAATGAGCGCAGGTCTTTCGTCTTCAATGACCCAAAGTCTTCATTGAACGTAAGTCTTACGTGTTTTGTAATTGTGACCCCAAAGTTTAGCCAGCAAGCCTAATAAGTCTTTTTATTTTCCGTTCTTAATTTTCATATTTTATCCCATTAATTAAATTTCTTTTTGAAATCATATCATATTTTATTATTTTAAATAATATAATAATATAATTACAATAAAATTAATTTATAAAAAATACTTTATTATAAATGAGTATTTAAATAAATATAATAAAATAACTATAACAAAATAGTTTGTAGATAATAGTTTATTATAAATAAGTATTAAATTTAAAATTTTCATATATATATAATTGAGTTTAATTAATTCACATTTAAATATTAATTATCTTAATAATTAATTATTATTAATTAATTTCTAATAATTTCAATGCATACATACATGCATGTGATTTTCTAATAATTATATTTATTAATTTCAATATATAATTAATAATATTTATATATATGTTGAAATCTAAGATAAGACAGTATTAAATTTAATATAATTGGATCCTATTCTATCTTATCTCATTCTATTTGCCCAAAATGAACAAAAGAAAGAGAACCAGAAGCTTCTAAGAAAATTTTGTATGACAAAATATTTAATTCGATAAAATATATTAATTACTTGATGAATGTATGAATGATGTACCACTTGTTTGCCATCTAATGACATTCTCCATTAGTTTTTTCTTTTTTTCTTTTTTTTTTTCAAGAGAGAGAATTTTAACTTAAATTGATGCATGAGAATAAAATTAAGAAAATTTTCATCCTAGGACTTGGTCCTCGCCGATGTTCCTACTTATTTTTTTGGTTTTGAGTAAATTCTAGCCCTCCATCCAAAAAAAACTAAAAAGCAAACATATAGGATAAAGGGTTAGGATCTCCTCCAGTCTATGTGTCCACATCTTCTTGAAAGATAAAGAAATTTTATTGGCTTAGTTATTTTAAGGCTTTTAGAGATATAGATGTATATATATAGATATTTTTTAGGATACACGTTAACTCAAATTATAATTCAATTTTGAACGTAAATTATGGGACAGTTTCAATATAAATTTAGAATTTTATGTAGAAAAATAAGACATGTAGATTTTGAATCATTTATTTCATTTTCACTCAAGGCTATATCAATGACATATTCCAAAGGCTTCCAACTCTCCATGAGTGGGACCTGCGAAAATAAAGAACTTTGACAAAAATAAGGACTTGAATATAAATAAGAATTATTTATAAAAAGATTAAAAACTTTTGGGTAACTTCACTTCATTTTATGAACAAAGATTACTTCCTTATTTATTTATTTATTTATTTATTTTTTCTTTTTGTCTTGTGTAAATTCTAGCCCTTTATTCAAAAAAATTACAAAGTAAATGTATAAGATGAAGGGTAAGATCTCCTTCAGTCTATCTGTTCTCATCTTCTTGAAAATTAACGAAAAACAAGATAAGCAAATGATTGATAATATTAAATTTTGGCAAAACGTGTTGAATATTAATGTTCCATGAAAAACTGTTCTCTCAAATATTGACTAAAAGTTTCATTGGGATGGATGAGCAAATTATTGAAACAAAGATACATTACACGAAAGAAAATTTTCAAATTTTGGCACTTATATGGGGTTCACTAATTTTTTATTCTGAGACAAATAATTTTCTTTTTTGCCAAAATATTCTCTAACATACAAAAATATTCATGCATTTATCCATTATATTTTATTTTTTATTATGTTTTTTGTCTTTGTTATACCTTTATTTTTATTTTTTCTAAATTTAAATTAATACTCCTAAATTTTATTGATTTTTGTTTATATAATTATATTTCAATAAAAAATACTTATTAATAAAATATGTAATTAAAAAAATTTTAAAAATTAAAAAATTACTTATTGCACTGGAAATTATTTTGTCTTTTATGAACAATGGTTTTAGTCTGATCTACAATTTTGGAGTTTTGGTTCTTAGTGGTAGTAGTTGAGGAATCCCTTTTGCGATTTTCTTATTGACCCCAATTCTTCAGTGAGAGTAAGTTGAAAATGTACAAAATTTCTTACTGCATAGCCTACAGTTGTTGGTTCGGTCTTTTCTTTGGTTCTTTTGTCTGTATCACGAAACTCTTATTGAAATTGTGTTAAAAATATTGTGAAAAATCAAGGAAGTACAATTTAATTCTGAAAAATTATTACAAAAATTAATATATTTTTTTAAATTGTGTTATCAATTTTATTAAGAAAATGATTTAAGAATTCACAGAAAATAAAAATAAAAATTATTTTCTTTTTCATCTTAGTACCTTTTTCATTTGATTTGAAATTTTTAATATTTCTTAACTAAACCAAATATGTAATTACATTTATTTTTAAATACGAGGTTATAACCCATTATCCTAGTCCCTTTATAAAATGATAACGACTGTACAAAAAAGTAAGCAATCATCTCTTCTATTGTTTATTTTTTTCTACTGTTTTTAGTCTTTCTTATACTTATTTTATTTTTTTCTAAATTTTATTAATTTTTATTTACATAATTATATTTAATAAAAAATACTTAATAAAAATATGTGATTAGAAAATTTTAAAAATTAAAAAATTGCTTGTTACACCGAAAATTATTTTGTCTTTTATGGATATCTTTTTTAATCTCATCTACAATTTTAGAATTTTGGTTGTCAGTGGGAATCGTTGAGAGCTCCTTTAGCAATTTTCTTTAGCTACCCCAAGTCTTGGTCATCAAAGCCACGTTAGTCAAGTAGAACTTGGTTGCATTGCTTGATATTCCGATCAACAATAAATCCGTGGGGGCCATGTCGGTACGACCGAATACGCGTTAGAAACGTCAATTCCTCCATAGAGGAAGACTTGACTCCAGCTAAGTTCTCACAAAGAAGTTAAAAATACCATTGAAATTTCGTTCTGTATAAATATCAGTTTAATGTTTGTAAAATATAAGAAACAATGGAAAGGGTAACATTAGACACAGTTCTCCACCTTCTTTTCCTTTTTCTATTTGTTTACACACTTCCTTCTACGATTTCGACTTATGCTTCTGCTTCTAGTGAAGAGGCAAAAGCGCTTCTGAAATGGAAAGCTAGTCTTGAAAATCAATCGCAGCCTCAGCTAGCTTCATGGACTCTCTTTTCTCGTAATGCCACCAAGTTCAGACCAAGCATAAGTCCTTGTTCTTGGTCGGGAATTTCATGCAATATTGATGGAAACATCATCAATTTAAATCTTTCTAGTTTGGGTTTGCAAGGTACCCTGTATGAATTTTCATTCTCTTCTTTTCCTGATCTCTCATATTTTGATCTTTCTTTCAATTCGCTTTCTGGTACCATCCCATCTCATATCAGTCTTCTCATGAAACTCGTATATCTTGATCTATCCGTCAATCAGTTTTTTGGAAAAATTCCATCAGAAATTGGTCTGCTACAAAATCTTCAGGACTTGTACCTTTCTGAAAACCAGTTAAGTGGCTCAATTCCGCCAGAAATTGGTCGTTTAAGTTTTCTTAAGGAGCTTGACTTGTCCATCAACCATTTAGACGGCCTAATTCCTGATTCTTTGGGAGATTTGAAGAATTTAAAAATATTGTATCTCTTCAACAATTCTCTAAATGGTCCTATTCCTCTAGAAATTGGTCGGTTAAGTTTTCTTAATAAACTTGCTTTGTTTAGCAATTATTTAGACGATCCGATTCCTGCTTCTTTGGGTAATTTGAAAAATTTAGAAATATTGTATCTCCATAAAAATTCACTTTCTGGTGTCATTCCATCTGAGATTAGTCGTCTTTCAAGACTCATAGAGCTTGATCTATCTAAAAATTTACTTTCTGGAAAAATTCCAACAGAAATCTGTCTGCTAGAAAGTCTTCAGGTTTTGCACCTTTCTGAAAATCAGTTAAATGGTTCAATTCCTCTTGAAATTGGTGAATTAAGTTTTCTTGATGAGCTTGCTTTAGATAGCAATTATTTAGACGGCCCAATTCCTGCTTCTTTAGGTAATTTGACGAATTTGAAATTATTATATCTTTACAACAATTCACTAAATGGTTCGATTCCTCCAGAAATTGGTGAATTACTGCTTCTTAATGAGCTTGCTTTGTCTGGAAATTATTTAGACGGTCCCATTCCTACTTCCTTGTGTAATTTGAAGAATTTGGAATTATTGTATCTTCATCAAAATTCACTTTCTGGAGTTATCCCATCTAAGATTAGTAGTCTCTCAAAACTCATACGACTCGATCTATCAGAAAATCAATTTTCTGGAAAAATCCCAACGGAAATCGGTCTACTAAAAAATCTTAAACTCTTGTCCCTTTTTGAAAATCAATTAAATGGTTCAATTCCTCCAGAAATTGGTCGGTTAAGTTTTCTTGAGGACCTTATTTTGTATAGCAATCGTTTAGACGGTCCAATTCCTATTTCTTTGAGTAATTTGAAGAATTTGGAGTTATTGTATATCTACAATAATTCGTTAAATGGTTCAATTCCTTCAGAAATTGGTCAGTTAAGTTTTCTTAAGGAGCTTATTTTGCAGACAAATCATCTAGAAGGTCCAATTCCTACTTCTTTGGGTAATTTGAAGAACTTAGAATTTTTGTATCTCTTCAAAAATTTGTTAAATGATTCAATTCCTCCAGAGATTGGTCAGTTAAGTTTTCTTAAGGAGCTTTTTTTATTTAGCAATTGTTTAGATGGTCCAATTCCTGCTTCTTTGGGTAATTTGAAGAACTTGAATAAATTATATCTTTATAACAATTCCCTTTCAGGTCCAATTCCTGATGAGTTAGGCAACTTGGAATCTTTAACTGAATTAACATTGCGTGATAATAAACTAAATGGCTCAATACCTTATTTTTTTTAATTTAGTTTCCCTAAAGAACTGAATTCCTAAAAAGCTTCCATTTCTATGCGATATCCTATAACATCTTTCATTTCAAAATTCCACTGTTTTTTCTTTATTCTGTCTGAATAAATTATGTATTTTTATTCTCTTCAACAAAATCCGGAGTTTGATTTAAATTGATGAAATCCTCTGTTGGTAGCTTCTTGGATAAAATCAACTTCTTTATCGTCTCATGGCTTAATTGTCAAAGTAAAAGTAGTTTAGCCATCATTGTATCTCAGTGTATCAATCTTGTATAACTTCTCATTTTGGGCAACTAATAAAGTGATTGGAATCTCATGAAATGTCGTAGAAATTATGAATTCTACACCCTAAATCTTCAATAAGCGTAAGTTGTAAGTCTCATGTTCTTTTATTTTTTTATTTTTAATTACCACAAGTTGGAAGATATGTTCAAATGATTAGTGAAATTTTTGTCATATATCGATGAGAGTTTGGAGTTTGTAAATTATCATTGCAAGTTTGCAATATACAATAAGAGAAACAATAGGAAAGAGTAACATTAGAAACTGTTCTCTCCCAACAAAACCAAACTAAACTGAATCAAAATCTTTAGTTCGGTTCAATTTCGATGTTTGGTTGATTCAATTTATTTTTACCATTGCTTTGAATGGACCGAGAAATGTAAAACTGGTTAGGAATTAAAAAGAAAGAAAAAAGGAAATAACATTCGATGTTGGCTCGTAATGGCAAGCAAACTTAGAATTCCGAGGTAATTTTTCTTTTTTGAAGTTGCAAAACTGGTTAGCAACTTGCATCATTGTATCTTACATGTTCTTGCAAGAATCAGGAAATCTTGCTCAAATAAATTTACAGTAAAGAAAAACTTATTAACTGAGTACTATGCAAACACTTTGATTTTTTTTTTTTTTCTTAGCAGAGTTTAAGATTTCTTTAAGAATTCTGTATCATGTTCATACAGAGTACTGAGACATTGCAGCTTAATAGTTTGCAGCAACATACAAAAACTCTAAAGCAAAAGTCAGAATATTATAAAACAGCTAAGAAAAAAATGGTTTATCAATTCCCAGTTTAGCTAAAGCATCAGCCAAAGAGTTGCCTTCTATATAGGTATATTCAAATTTCACCAATCCGATTTCTTTACTAAACGAGTCAGTATGGTTGAAAACTGCATTCACGCCTAGGTCTCGATTTCTTATCTCCAACTCCCGCTAGTGCCTTTGAGTCCGATTCTACTATTAAAGTTATAGAGTTTACCCAAGTAGAAGATACGAAAATCTGTAACGCATGTTTTATAGCATGAACTTTAGCCGTGTTTTAATCCATCACCCCTAAAGATCCATAAAACAAACATAAAATTTGCTTCTCTTAAAGCCATTCCATAACCAGGCAACCCTGGTTTTCCCCTTGCTGCTCTGTTGACATTGAATTTTAAGGAGTTACGGCCAAGATTAGTCCATACAATGCTCTGCCTCACAATACTTCTTTGAGTTCTGTTACTGTCAACTTTAGGATTAGACCACCAACTAGCTTCATCAAACGTACTTCCTTCTTCTAAAACTTTAATCCAAAAAAGGGAACTCATTTTTATATTGAAAATCAGTTCTTCAAAATTCCAACTTTTTCCATTGGAAACACATTCATTCCTTGCCAGGGATAAAGACCATAATGTAGCACCACAAACAACCATCCATCTGTCCTTAATAATACCCCCTCTAAAAACAATTTCGCGGCAAAATCAGAGCTTCAACAGATCCTGGAATCACCAACCATACCCCCCACCATCTAAAAATTTTACCCAAATAGACTACGAATATTTATGAGTTACCAGTAGATGAAAGTAGTCCTCTTCAAATCTTCCACACCAAACACAAGAACACAGCACCTCCCTAAATCCACCCCTCTAGCTCTAAGAAAAACTTCAGCAGCTATACATTCATTAATAACTTGCCAAATTAATTTCTAAATTTTACAAGGCAGCATATATTTCCAAATTGAAGTAAACTACACATGCTGCACTTGAAGTATAGCTTTATACAATCTAACACATCAAAGAATTTCTTTTCTGAAGATCTCCCATCTGGACTGCTTTACCAAATAGTCTATCTGCAATATTGGCTTGTATCTTTATATTTCTCACAGCATTTAACAAAGATCTTAAAGAATCCTTCCCCGACTCTCTTAAATCCCTTCTAAAATATATATCCCAGTCCAATTTATCATTTGCTAAGGAAAACAGTCTGGGAAAAGACTCACATAATGGTCTATCCTTAATTAATTTATCAAAACAAAAATAGATCTCTAAACCATCACAAATTATCCACCTACAAGCTCTCTAACCCACCAGCTTATCAACTCCTTCCACATTTTGTAGTTCAATAACATCTCATAATCTAGACATTCTACCTCGCTAATTAGTAGCTAGGATCCAATCCAGAATCCCTTTCTCCATATTTTTCAAGAATAAGTTCTCCACAAGGCATCCTTCTCATTCCCGTATCTTCAGCACCACTTTACTAATTAAGCACAATTTTTTGTGGCTAAGTTTAGAATCCTTGTGCCAGTAAAAATTTTAGTACATACTTTGTGTTAGTGTATGTCTTAGAAATCATTTGTGTTATCGGTTTTAGGATATATGATCTTATATTATTTTTTGTCAATAACGAAAGAAAGAATTCTTTATTCATATATGTAAGTTGCTTTCTTATTATGTCATATAATTAAATAAAGTATATATGTGAATTATCTAGATAATTTATTTAATCTTTCAATAAAATTATAAAAGATGTTTCCTATGCAAATGGTGTTAACTGAGCAATAATATCGATTAGTGGGCATACTAAATATCTTTGATGAATACAATAAGATGATTTTAGTATAGGTGACAATGAGAGTAATACCATAAAGGTATTAGAATGGATTAATAATTAAAAAACTATTTTTCGAATGTGATCAAAGAACGATAAATCATATGGTAAGCATATAGTCAATAATTTATCATAAGATTATACTAGTGTGCGATGTAATATCTTGACCTAAAATATCATCGTTAAATCTTATATGATTGTATATAGTTCATATGATATTTAAGTGCGGGAAGAAAATTTTTTTACCAATTGCTATACTTAAGTCCATTCAGATATTGCTTGTAATTATAGCTATTATGACTATGAGATATGGTAAATAGATGTTAAGACAGCCTTTCTCAATAATTTTATTGAAGAGACCATATATATGCAACAACCTAAAGGGTTTGTTTCATCCTCAGATAATTATATAATGTATAAGTTGCATAGACCTATATACAAATTAAAGTAAGCTTCTAAAAGTTTGAACATATGATTTGGTGATACTATTAAGTCATTTGATTTCATCAAAAATATTGATGAATCATGTGCATACAGAAAGGAAAATAACTATACCATCACATTCCTTGTATTGTATATAGATGACATACTACTCATAGGAAATAATGTCAGCATGTTATTTGAGGCAAAGTTATGGTTATCTAATAAGTTCTCCATCAAAAATCTAGGAGAAGTAACATATATCTTGAGTATTCATCTATATAAAGATAGAGTAAAACGAATAATAGATCTTTTTCAAAAATTATACATAAAAAAGATATTAAAAATATTTAGTGTAGATAACACAAAGAAGGGTTTCTTCCTTTATAGTCTGGGTATTCATCTCTCAAAAGAAATGGGATCCAAGACTAAAATTGAGAGAGAATGTATAAAGAGTATCCCTTATGCTTCGGCAATAGATAGTCTTATGTATGCTATGCTATTTACAAAATTTGATATAGCGTATGCTATGAGTATTACGAGTAGATATTAGTCAAATCCCAAAGAACAACATTGGACTACAGTAAAAAAAATTCTTAAATACTTGCAAAGAACTAAAAATTTAATGTTGACTTATGGTAAAGGTGAGTTAAAGATCGAGGGTTATACTGATTCTGATTTTTAGTCAAATGTAGATGATAGAACGTCTATATCTGTATTTGTTTTTCTCTATAATAGAGAAAATATTAGTTGAAAGAGTTTCAAATAAACTACTATAGCTGACTCTACTATAGAAGCAGAATATATTACCACTTCTAAAGCTGCAAAAAAGGCTATTTAGATTCGTAAGCTTATAAATGAACTCAAAGTGGTTCTTTTTATACATAATCCAGTATCATTATACTATAATAATAGAGCTATTACACAGGCAAAGGAGTCTAGGTTTCACCAGAAATCTAAATATATTCGGTATAAATATCATTTAATTAGAGAGTTTATAGTTGATAAACAGCTGATTGTGTAGAGGACTCTAACAACAAATAATGTGATGGACCCACTAACTAAGTTGATGACATAGCAGCAACTGAATCGCCATTTTAAGAAGATAGATATCGAGTACTACTATAGTTGGTTCTAGTGCAAGTGAGAGTTTGTTAGAGATATGCCCTAAAATCAATTGTATTATATTGTTAGGGAACATTACTCCACTGTATATATAATTTTGTAATTAGTTAAAAATTTATTTATAATTAATAAAATGACATTTTATTTATATTATTTTGCATTTATTTATTTGTTATTTTATTTATAATATAATTATTAATGCAAAATCCTGTGATGTATTATGTGTCAAGACTTTATCTATAATGAGTTGTGAATATAAGTATAGAGTTTATAATTTAAATACATTTAAACAAATTTCTAGTTGAGATAATGTCATTAGGGATTGTGATATTGCTTGGCTGGTATATTTTTGTTACTACTAATGATTAATATTCGATACTAATAGTTGGGTGATGAGTCTCATGTTACAAGAGTATAAACATAAATATTACTTTTGTAAAAGTTTTATTGAATGTGACCAAATATGATAAATCACATGAGTGATTATTCATAGTTAATGTGCATCGCATAGCCGTACAAGTATACCATTAGTCCTTTGACCTAAGATGTCACGGCTGCCCTTTATACTAAGACACATCACTCCCTTATGTATATCGCATTGGTCTAGCCATGATGGTAAAAAAAGTTTGTTGGCAATGTGTTATTATTGTATGACAACAGATGATGATCAAGATGAAATTTGTTGGCTTAAATATTTGATCTTAAAATCTTAGGCAGAGGTGTTATACACGAGAGTTAAATCTCTGGACAGAGTACACAAATTTAAAAATGAGTTTTGCAAATGAGTGAATCCTATATATGATATAAGTCTTTGATCTTATGATTAAATTAAAGTTTTGACGATTCTATGACCCACATTTAATCGGGAGTCAACAACAAAGGTATTTTACTACATAGACATACGACTATATGAGTTAATTTGAAATCTTTATTTATCGTATCTAGGGGTTATGATATCTTACTAGAGGTCACTTACGATCATTGACAACTTTGATTATAATGTGTTATGTTAAAATAATGCAAAATATTCGTATATACTCATATCCAGCTCACAATAAATTCAGAGGGTCATAGATATAAGCCAATAGTTGTTAATAGTGGTTATAATATTTTGTATTGATGAAAATAAATATGATTCGATATATTGATCAAATTATATTTTTAATTAGTTAAAGTAAAGAATAAAATTCTCAGCAATTATGAGCTAGCACTTGTTCGCTCAAAAATATTCTAATAATTTAATATATCATAAATATGATTTATTGATATATGAAAATTTAAAATATAATTTCATATCAAAAATTTAATAAATAAAATTATTTATTTGTTATTAATTAAATAATTATTATTTAATTAAAATGAATCCTTGTGTGACAAATGGCATAATATGATTTTGCCAAATGTCAAATTTTTCTTATATCTTAATTAACTAAATGTTGGTTAGGATTAATTCTTTAATTTGATTAAAGAATTAAATAAAAGAAAATTTTAATTGTAATATA
>JAWDEX010014875.1:1886-34510 GCA_035221805.1 Trichilia hirta
TGAAAAATTTTGCAATTGAAGAATGACTTGGACTCATTAAGGAAGATAAACGACAAATCCTTCGATCTTCTTTGCAGTAGAAAGAATGCCGTTCGAGGACTCTGAGAAAAAGCCAAAAGGCTAGAAGTGGACGTTTCCTCCCAAGATAGGGAGTTGCTGAAGGCAGAGACCATCATAAAGAAACTTTAGGTTGACCTTCGCTCTGCTGATGAACGAGCTCGCGATCAATATAAAGAAGGCATGTTATTCAGGCTTAAAAATGTAAGTGCGCTGATTGAGAAACACTTGCCCGAGGTAGACTTCAACTGGCTGTTCGCAAAGTTAGGTATGAAGAAGTCGCACGATGAAGCAACTCCCAAAGTGAAGCCTGAACCCGCCACAGAGTCTCTTGTGGCTGCGAGAAATAAGCCATAATGCAGGGTCCTACTAAAACGCCTCCCTCTATCTTCGGTGATCCCCCAACTGGCCAGAAGCTGTAAGCCTCTCTTGCAGCTATTTGGCCACCAGATATCATCAATAATGCGATGGGTGAATCTTCAGGCACTGGCCAAAATCTTAACACCTCGGGCCAGGAACATCCGCAACCTTAGTCGTAAGAATTTTATTATATATATATATATTTTTTTTATTTTTTTTCATATTTCATCATTTTCTTATAAATATATATCGAAATTTTTGTACACTATTTTCAGTCATGACATTTGTATTATTTACTATGAATGGGAGATCTTTTGCCATATCTACAATGACTTTGCTTTATGAATGGTGCAGGTGTTTAGTTATTGATAAACAAATAAAATATGCCAAATATCTAAACTTTTCCATGCACTAATCATTCATCGGGTTCGAATAACATTGATAAAAATAGTAAGCAGACGAAGTAAACTTTTATCTAATCAGAATCAAATACTTATAAATGTCTATCAGATAGAATTACTAATCCAAGCTAAATAATAACAAACAAGTAGATGAAGTTGTCAATCTCGAGTCGAATAATATAGAGCTATGTAGATAAAATCGTTGATCCGAGTAGAATAAAGTAGAATTATAAGTGGATAAGATTGTTGATCTGAATTGAATAATGTAAAAACATAAGTAAATAAAATTATTGAGCCGAGTCGAATATTGTAAAGCCGTAAGTAAAAAAAATTGCACAGCCGAGTTGAATAAAGTAGAACCATAAGTAGATAAAATTGTCGATTTGAGTTGAATTAACATAGAATCATAAGTAGATAAAATTGTCGATCCGAGTCGAATTAACGTAGAATTATAAATAGATAAAATTATCAATCCAAATCGAATTAACGTAAAATCATAAGTAGATAAAATTATTGATCCGAGCCGAATTAATATAGAATCATAAGTAGATAAAATTGTCTATCCAAGTCGAATTAACGTAAAATCATAAGTAGATAAAATTATTGAGCTGAGTTGAATATTGTATAGCCATAAGTAGAAAAAAATTACATAGCTGAGTCAAATAAAGTAGAATCATAAGGGCATCTTATATCAAAGGTGATAGGAACGTCAGGTTGACTATTGCATTGGAATAATCTAAAGTATAATATTTACTATATTTTTAACTAATTACATACAATCATAACAATGTGAAAGAAAAACACGTCTAAACCAATGTCGAAGTAGTGATCAAGGGATTCGTAATTTTGCTCGAAAAGGATAATCATTAAGGATAGTATAGTTTCAACAGCTCGGCGTTCTATGACTTTTTAATATTTTGCCCGTTGGAGTACTGCAACTTATAGACCCCAGGTTATTTTATGTCCACAAGCCAATATGGTCATTTCTAATTTAGTGCTAATGCACTAATCCCTGCTAGTTGGATATCTACTTTAGCTTTCTTAACAACCAAATTTCCTACACGAAACTTTCGAGGTCGAATTTTGTCATCGTAGTGATGATCCACCTTTCTTTGGTATTCAGCTATTCTTATCGCGGCTAACTCTCGTCGTTCCTTTAATAGATCAAAATCGAATCGCCTTGAATGTTTATTATATAGTTCGTCGAAATGTCGGACCCAAAAACTTAGAGTTATTATCTCAACTGGCATGATGGCTTTACCACCTTAGGTAAGATCAAAGGAGATTTCACCTATAGCCATCTTTGGGGTTGTTCTTAGAGCCCACAGAACTTATGGCAACTCATTCATCTAGGTCCTTTTATGATATCCAAGTTTCTTCTTTAGCAGCTATTTAATCAATTTGTTGGCAGCCTCGACTTGCCAGTTGGACTTGGGATGTGCAAGAGAGGTAAAACGTAAGTCGATTTATAACTCGCTGCAAAAATTTCAAAAGTTAGCATTGTCAAACTGCTTCCCATTATCTGTTATTGTTATCCTAAAAATGTCAAAGTGGTAAATCAAATAATTTCTAACGAATACAGTGGTATTCTTCTCAGTTATTATGGCTAATCGCTCAGCTTATATCCACTTCGTGAAGTAGTCTATAGCGATTATGGCGAACTTCATCTTGGCTCGCTCCATGAGTAGTGGGCCAATTAGATTTAGTTCCCATTGCGCAAACGGCTAGAAGCTTACTAAGATGGTAAGTTTTTCTGGTAGTCGACTAATTACAGTGCCATACATCTAATAATCTGGGCAACTTCTCGTTGTTCTGACCGCGTCTTTGAGTAGTGTTGGCCAATAATATCCCTGTCTCAAAATTTTATGAGTCAGGATTCGTCCATTCCCGTGATCACCACAAGAACCCTCGTGAACTTCTCTCAATACTAAATTTGTGTCATCTTTTCTCAGGCATTTCAAATATGATGAATCATAGTTGCATTGATAAAGCACACCATCAATCATGCTATACCAAACTGCTTGATTTCTGATTTTATGAGCCTACTTTTCGTTCTTTGGCAGCTTCTTCTCTTATAGGTATAGTTTCAAGGGAGTCATCTATGAAGAATCTTTCGATACAGTAAGCAGCTCCCCTGAGTAGACATCCTTATTTATGCCTTTTCTAGTCAATACGGCTATTGATATGAGCCCAAGAACCATTTTAGGGAATGTGAATACCAACTTAGATAGGGCATCGGCTCGGCCATTTTCTATTCGAGGGATTTGTTTTGCCTTATTTTTTCAAAATTTCTTCATTTGTTCACTAATTAACGCGAGATAATGCTGCATTTTTACTTCAATTGTATAGAATTGATCATTCACTTGCTATATCACGAGTTGTGAGTCTCTCTGTACTTTCACGTTATTTGCACCTAATAGAAGAGCCATTTGCAAGCCAGTTAGCAAGGCTTCATACTCCACCTCATTATTGGTGACAGAAAGCTTGAATCGGAGCTTTTTCATAATTTCGTCACCTTTGAGACTTTCAAGGATAACTCTGGCTCCAGAGCCTTAGGCATTGGAGGTCCTGTTAACGAAGATTTTCTAGAGATAAGTCAAATTAGACACTCGTACCTCTACATTGCCTACATCGTGAGATCTTACAACTAGCAAGGTTTCTAAAATGGTGTGTTTGGTGATGAAATCTGCCAAAACCTGCCCTTTGATGGCTTTTCGTGGTTTAAAATTTATGTCGAATTCACTTAGTTCGATGCACCACTTTACCAACCTTTTAGAAAATTCGAATCGGTATAAAGTTTACCTTAGAGGTTGGTCAGTGAGGACAACAACTTGGTGGGCCTGAAAATACAGATGCAACTTTCTCGCTGCGATAACCAGGGCTAGCGCCAGCTTTTCTGGGTTCAAGTACCTAGTTTCTGCATCAAAGAATGACTTACTCACATAATAAATTAATTTTTGCACCTTGTTCTTATCTTTCTTGGTCAGGGTGACACTGACGGCGTGGTCACTGACGGCTAGATATAAGTAAAAAATGTCTCCAGACTTCGGGCTTGTTAACACTGGAATAGAGGTAAGATATTGCTTCAATTTCTGGAAGCTGTTCTCACACTCTGGCATCTATTCTAACATTTTTCCTTTTTTGACGAATTGAAAAAATTTAAGGTATTTATCCGTCGCTCTGGAGATGAATCGGTGGAGGGATGCTATCTTTCCTGCCAAATTCTATATCTCCTTCATCGTGGAGGGGAACTTCAGCTCCAAGAGTGCCTTTATCTTTTGAGGATTTGCCTCTATGCCACGCTTACTAACTATAAACCCCAAGAATTTTCTCAAGCCAACCCCGAAGGGGTACTTCTCCAAGTTCAACTTCATGTGATATTTTTTCAAGAGAGCGAAGGTCTCTTCCAGATATCGAATGTGATCATGTCTTTCTTCCGACTTAGTTATCATGTCATTCATATACATCTCCATAAATGAGCCAATAAGAGGCTTAAAAACTCGATTGATTAAACGCTAAAAGGTGGCACCCACATTTTTTAAACCAAATAGCATTACTCGGTAACAATATAATTCTTGATCAATGACGAATGAAGTCTTTTCCTCATCCAGAGGGTACATGACTATTTGATTGTATCCAGAGAAAGTATTCATAAAACTCAAGAGTCGATCTCCTGCCGTGGCATCTACCAGTTGATCAATCCAGAGTAAAAAAAAGCTATCCTTTGGAAGGAAACACCTTGTTCAAGTCGATAAAATCAACATACATTTTTTACTTTCCACTTGCCTTTCTTACCATGAGTATATTAGCTACCCAATCAGGATAGCGAACCCTCTCTGATGAACCTAACTTTCAGGAGTTTGTCGACCGCTTTGCTAATTACTTGTCTCCTTTCTTAATTGAACACCCTTTTTTTCTGCTTTACGAATTTACTTAAGGGTTGTATTGTTAGCTTGTGCAAGATAATCTGAGGGTTTATCTTGGGTATATCATTATGGCTCTATGCGAACACGTATTTATTCTACCGTGGGCATTCTTCCATCATCTGGGTCTCGTCAGAGCTGAGGTGTGTTTCGACTCGGACATTCTTTTGGGGATTAGAATTATTTATAGTTATTTCCTCAGTTTTTTCGTAGATTCAGCAGAGGAATCATCTTTGGACGGGGCCCAGTCACCTTCATGTCAACTTGCTCTAGCCTGTTCTGCTCTGTCGTCATTAGCATTTTTGTTTTCCAAATCTCAACTTCTTTTAGAATACAATAGATGAGCTTAAAAGAGGTCGCAAAATATGACCAAGCTTCCCTCTGACTTTCTCAAATTATGCTAATTTTATTACCGACCCAGAACTTCAACTTTAAATAGTGGATGCTCTCTATTACTTTGGTGACTCGAAGGAATGGTCGACCCAAAATAATAGAGTAAGGCATTGGCAAGTTTATAACCTGGAACTTAATCATGGTGGTTTTCTATTGCAGCTTGTCTCCCATGGTTACGGGTAATGATACCATGCCTAGAGGCATGACACAGAATTCCCTAAAACTATGTTAGGCAAATTCTGATCCCCTAGTCTCACGTCTTTTATTCCCAACGCATCGAGAGTGTCTTTAAAATTGATATTCGCAGAACTTCCCGTATTAATGAGGATTCAGTTGACTTTCTTTTCTTCTATTCTCATTATGACCACCAAGGCATCATCGTGGGGATAATACACGCCCACCTCATTCGCATCGGTAAATATTATTGGTACTGATGTAATCCTTGGCTTTTTCGCCCCTCGAACGTTCATAATGTGAAAATCGTTACTAGGGTTTGGCAGTGAGTATTTTGAATAATTTTTTTTGGAACGGTTCGAACTCTCCATCAGGGTGGGCTCACCTGATATCACCATAGTTCTATGCTTTTTAACCTGGTGACACTCCCCGCTCTCGGGATTGGCCAGTAATTAATTCAGGTATCGATTCTTTACCAAAAGATCAATTTGTTCTCTTAAACAGAAACAGCTATCGATGCTATGCCCATAACACTCATGATAATTATAAAATCAGCCGCCTAGAATGTTATCCCTCTCAAACCTTATCGGGGTTAACTCTGCCATGTAGAGTCCGTTGTTTTTTGTGTATCACAAAGCTTGCGAGAGGGGAACATTTAATTGAATAAAATTCCTTTCACTCGCCTGACCTGCTTGGTGCCGCTTTCTAGCCGGGACTGACTTCTTGATTATGTCCTTTTGTCGGGACAGTTGGAGGTGTTTATCACCTCTATCATTCTAGTTGGCACGTTCATGTTTCCTCAAGTCTCTCTTTGAGAAAGGTTCCCCATCATTTCGCTCAGAGCAGCTCGCCCTTTCCTCTTACTTTCTCAGGAATATTCAGTCCTTGATATCTATTTCGTCAAAAAGCTCCCTTCGGGCGGCCTCATATGTGATAACCAACTGCTTGTTAATAGTATACCATCTTTTCTCCATTTAGAGCCTCCTCCTCAATCCTTTTAATGCGAGTGGGTGGTGAAAATCCCCTGACTATATCACTTCTTCATGATATCTTGACATAAAATTCTAGAGGCTCTCAACCAGGCTTTGTTGCAATAAAAGAAGGGTGCTTGCACTATAGGCAATTTTCACGATGTCTCAGAACTGTTCCACAAAGTTTTGGCCTAATTGTTGAAAGATCTCGACAGTGCCCTTCGGGAGACTTCTTAACCATGCCCTGAGTTGTTCTTCTAACATTAGCGGGAACAATTAGCACATTTGAAGTTTGCTCAGTCCTTAAATATGCATTATTTTCTTGAAAATATTCAGATATAGTGTGGGGTCAGTCTTTTCAGTATAAGGAGCGCTTTGCGGTATTTTAAACTTTTTTGAGATGGTCAGTTTCAGTATATTCCTGGTAAAAAAGGAATCATCGCATCTCTTTGTTTCAAATTTTTCGTCTGTGCTCTTTAACAAACTTGTCCTTGTTCTTTGTATCCCAATTTTCTCTAATATCTTCTTGACATAAATTTCGATCGTCTGTGAGTTCGCAGGTCGAACACTGTAATCTTAGGACCTAATCTCGTCAAGTTGAGACTGCAGGTCCACCGTGATATGTTTAGGTCTGATAGGGGTTCTTGGGTCTATTTTAGGGCTGCACAGAGTAGCAGACTAGTGGGCAACTACTTTACCCTTTTCTTTTTACAAACTGGTGAAGGGGGCATTTTTGGTAGCAGCTCCCCAATTGAGTTCTGGGCTTTGCGGTCCTTCTCCCTTGGTGAATAATCGACCCTTATCTCTGAGACTTTTAGCACTATTTGGTGCCTCCCTTCGTGTTCCTGTCGCCAGAACAACGCCTTTAGCCTTGCTGCTTCCTTTTTTAGTAGTTGGTTTTTGCGCTCCAGTTTGATTATCTTCCGATTATCAATCTTCCTTACACTTTTAGGCTCCATCGGCCCTCCTTCCATCTAGCAAGACTCACATCCCTCGATTCTAACAGTGGTTCGGCTAGTTGAACCATCAATGTCGTGAGTTTGTATCTCATTTTTATCTAACGATTCTGTAGTGGTCCCCTTTTCACCAGTATAAAGAGGATCCCCGCCTTTTTCTCTCTGCACTTTCTTAAAAAGACGGCTGCGAGTGTCCCTTGTCATGTCTACGTGAAATACTTTTCAAACTTCTTATTTAGGCTTTTAGCTCGTTTTTCACATACGGTGTCAACTGTTGATGCCTAAATTTTTTAGGGACGGAAAATTCATCACACCACACAGATTTTACGATTGCAATCGATGTAAAACCTCCTCGGGGACTACCTGAAATCATAGAAAAACGAGTTAAGAGTGAAGCCAGATTACCGGCGAGTAAACTCCGACGCTCAAGTAAGTGAACTATCCAGAGTCAAGTTAAAAGAGAGAAAGTATGAGTGTTTGATCGTTTTATCGACCCAGAAAGTTGGGCTCAGAAAATATTGATAAGTATATTTACTTTCTCCTGACTGTTGAAATATGGCCCCCCCAAAGAAATCGAATCCTTCTCAATGTAGCGATTTTATCATTTATAGGGCCTTTACACATATGAGCATCAGAGAACGGGAGTCTGATTAAACAGAATTAGGTAGGATTATCTGATAGATTTTTTTCACTATTTTCTTACGTTAGGTCTAGGGTCGCAATGAGTGCCTACAACTTATAGGGTATAGCGGCCCTTGACTTGATGGAACACTTGAGTTACTTCTCGAAAAACGCATTTATATGTCTCATCTGAGACTCCTGTTTTTAAAATAAAAGAATTGGATCGCTTCAATAATTAAGATGGGAGTCGAGATATCGAAGCAACTGGAGTCAGATCAGGTCACTTGCTTAATAATAGCTAGGATCGAAAACTTTTAGTTGAACAGGTCTCAGATCGATAAAATACTCAAATATTTATATTTTTTCTTTTTTAACTTGATTCTGAATAGTTTACTGATTTAAGCGTCGGATTTTACTCATCGATAATTCGACTTTATTTTTAACTCATTTTTTTTATAATTTCAAGTAATTTATGAGATTTTCTTGTAATTTTGAGTAATTTCTGATAAAGTTCTACGTCGATCGCAACTGTAAAATCCATACGATGTGTTGAGTTTTCCGTGTCTGAAAAACTCATCAATAATGGGTAGGGTGATGATTTTCTTTGTTTGATTTGTATTTCAAATTCTCGGGTGTTGGGTTTGCAAGGAAATTATTTGATAGAATGTGTGATAGAGATACGGTTTTTGAACACTCTGATTTCTGTGTTGGTAAAGGATTCTTGTTTTGAGAATTCGATTTTAGTTTTCTTGGACATGGTTAGGAATGGTGGAACCTCGTTGGATACGATGTGTGTGGCTGCCGTACTTTCAGCAGTAGCAGAGTTGCAAGAGTTGAGACTGGGAATGGAGACTCAGTGCTTGGGATTAAAGTTGGGTTTCATGATCATGCTTAAGTGCTTACGGGATTGGTCTCATTTTACTCGAAATGTGGGAAGATTGAGAGGGCAAAATTGTTATTTAGACAGATGGGTCGGTTGGATTTGATATTTTGTAATGCAATGATATCTGGGTATACTAGCAATGGTGAGGCGGAGTCTTCAGAGACTTTCTCGGCAATAGCTTGCTTCAGGGGGGAGAGTTAATTCTTGCACTATTGTGGGTTTGATTCCTGTGTTTTATCCTCTCTGTCATTTACATCTTACTCATCGCCATCTTACTTATTGCATTCATAGTTTCTGTATGAAATCTGGTATTGTTTCAAACCCACCAGTTCAATCTGCTTCAACAACTGTGTATAGTAGATTAAATGAAATTAAAGCAGCGTATCGGCTTTTTGATGAGTCTTCCGAAAGTTGGGCTTCTTGGAACACCTTGATATCTGGTTATACCCAAAACGGGTTAACAGAGGAGGCAATTTCACTTTCCCAGGAAACGCAGACCTCTAAAGTCATTCCAGCTCCTGTAACAGTAACAAGCATTCTTTCTGCTTGTGATCAACTCGGTGCACTAATTCTAGGAAAGTGGGCACATGGGTTAGTCAAGGGCAGAAAGTTTGAGTCCAATATATATGTCTCAACTGCTCTAATTGATATGTATGTGAAGTGGAGAAGCATTGTAGAGGCGCGACTGCAAAAGACTGTGGTAACCTGGAATGCCTTGATTTCAAATTATGGCCTCCATGGACATGAGCAGGAAGCTCTAAAGCATTTTTAGAGATGTTACATTCTGGCGTTCAGCCTACTGTGGTTACTTTTCTTTCTGCTTATATACTTGTAGTCATGCTGGCTTAGTGAAGAAGGAAATGAAATATTCCAATCCATGCTTCATGATCACGGATTTGAGAACTTACCTGAACATTACACCTGCATGGTTGACATCTTTGGTTGGGCTGGACAATTAAAGAAGGCCTTGGAATTTATGAAGGGATTGCCAGTAGAGCCAGGCCCTGCTCTTGGGCGCATTGCTCGGGGCTTGCATGATTCATAAAGAAAGAAATCTACTTCGTGTGGTTTCTGAAAAGCTATTCGAATGGGACCTGGAAAATGTTGGATACTATGTCTTAGTCTCAAATATTTATTCAGCCGAGAGGAATTATACCCAGGCTGCTTTAGTACGACAAAAGGTTAATAGGAGAAACCTTGCAAAAACTCCCGGGTGCACTTTAATTGAGGTTAGTGGTATCCAACATGTCTTCAGGTATGGTGACTGGCTCCATCCCCAATCAACAGCAATCTATGCAAAGCTAGAGGAATTGAATGGAAAGATGAGAGAGCCCAGGTTTCAGCCAGAGACAGTAACAGCTTCGCATGATGTGGAGGAGGAAGAAGAGCCGATGGTGAAGGTTCACAGTGGAAAATTGGCCGTTGCATTTGGTCTTATCACTACTGAAACTGGAAGTGAAATTAGGATCATTAAGAATCTCCGGGTTTGTTTAGAATGCCATACAGCAACTAAATTTATATCCAAGATTACTGGGAGAGTCATTGTGGTTAGGGATGCTAATGGATTTCACCATTTTGAGGATGGTGCATGTTCATGAGGGGACTACTGGTGAAAAAAGAGTTGCACTGATCAAGGTATGCTAGGTAGAAATATTATTTTAGAATTTAGGTTATATGTTATATGACGGCAATCTAAGACATTTTACATATTTACTTTTACGACTCTGTAAGCTTTCCAAGGTTTGTTTATGATCAGACTTTTCTATCTTTTTCCCCCATACAGTTAAATTTAGTCTGTGATATGTGCAAGATTTCCTTAAAAGAGTTAAATATTATCTACTACCTGTAGAAATGTTTACGAATGCCAAAATTACACATAAATTTGAAGTCCTTTTCATCACCAGAAATGCATGCAGATAGCTGCTAGTCCTCCAAAATTTGAGTGCTGCACAGCTGTTGGTTAACGGGTCCAGATTTCGTACCTCAAATCAACAACTATGACAGTGCAAACTAAATGGGTTATTGTGGCTAGGGGGGATAAAGGAATCTGATGGTTGGAAGAGAAATGAACTTCTATCTGATTAATTTGGAAGCTCAAGGTCTTTCAATTTAACCAGGCAAGTTTTATGTTTTCCTGTCTATAACTACTCAATATGGTTTCTTCCTCCATTTGCAAGTTTACAAGAATGCATGTTTTGAAGTCATTGAGCACTGCATTGTAATTGGAAGTGATATTAGTTGAGAAAAGGAGAAAGTCGAATAGAAACGTTTGTATTTCTTGAGCATATCTATAACATAAAAGCATGAACATGAATCTTGATCTGAAACCTTACTTTCAACACTGATGCATAAGCATTCCATCGGATATTGGTGAATCATGCATGCCATCAACAACATGTGCATGGTGAACTACTCAACAACATGACATGAATTTGGGATGCACATCCCATGTATTCTCTGTACAGGACTCATCTCACACGTTGAAGAAGTATTCAGCTTATCATAGGAATGTTGTTCAAGTGTCTGGATATCATTCAGCAGTCTCCATTTGTTTGTTTAATTAATAATCTCACCTGTTTTCTAATTCAAAAGAAAATCTCTCAGCATACTCAAGATTGTAAGAGGATGATGATATTGAAGAAAATTCTCCTCAAACCAAAATTCAGAGTGAAAAAATTGATGAGATTCATATTGAGATGTTATTTATGTATATGGATTGTCAGTTTGCTTATATGTTTGTATTATAGGCTTTTATGCATAGGCAATTAATTTTTAAAATGACAAAAATGAATTTCAATTTTTGGTAATCAATGTATTATTTAGAATAATTATATGTTTTTTATGAGAATGAATTTAATATTACATGATTAATATAAGAGTACTACATCGTTCCTCCTCCGTTCAACACAACTGATAAATAAATAAAAATGTCTTATATCATAACCCTTTTTAATAATTCCACATTATCTATAACATTAATTAGAAGGTATTTATTTTTAAACTTAACAATAAAAATTTGGTAATTACATCTTTAAATATTTCAGAAGTATTTTGAACTTAATATTAAGTAAATAATTACATCTGGGTTAAGTCAATTACCAAGTAAAATTAAGTTGACTTAACAAAATGCAAATATTTAAAATTATTTAGATTTATATATAATATGTGTGTGTGTTCTTTGAAATCTTCTTTGGAAAATCCCGTGACTTAGGAAATCGATTTCCTATTTGTTTTTTGTTTACTGAGTTATATATACCCATATATATTTGTGACTATGTCTTGTTTCCTAAATCTCTAATCAGAATCTGAGAAAGGTTCAGGATGTTGTAAATGCAGAAAACAAAACCATTCTGAGCAAAAGTCATCCCCGGAATCTAGAGAAGTCAAGGCCATTGATAAATGCAACATAATTGAAACCCCATCTGGTAAATATTAGTCTTGGAAGAATAATCAGCTTTTTTGAATTTGATTTCGTTTATTTGCTGATTATTGCATTGTATTGCGTGGCAGGAAATCTCATTCAGAATCCTGAGGGTGCAAATACTTCCAGGAAGGTCAAAATATCGAGCATGGTTTTGAAGGAAGAGGAGAAGGGAAATCAGCAATTTGCAAAAACCCCACCTGAACCACTGCTTGAAGGAAATCTTGTTCGCAACCCTTCCAGGAAGGTCAAAAGTTCGAGCCTGGTTTTGTAGGAAGAAGAGAAGAGAAATGTGCAATTTGAAAAAATCACATCTAAACCACTTCGTGCTGGAAATCTTGGACAGGATTCAGAATGCCGAGGAACTTCAAACGAGGTTGAAAATTTTAAAGAATGAAGATCAAACAGCAGACTCTTCCAGCTTCCTGGAATTGAACGAGAAGGGGAAGAAGATTCAGCAGTGTGAAAAATATCAACCTAAATTAACTTGGAAAGACTATCCGTGCAATAGAAGACACAGAAAACTGAGAAAGATGCCCCAAAACCAGGCCCCAAATTCATTCCAATGAACCCACAAGAAGAGGAACTCCGACTCCCATATATCATATAACTTGGGATGGTATCTTCAAAAATTACTTGAACTTTTATCCTCTCGTCATAGAAGCAAGAGATCATTGTATCGATTTCCCTTTTTCAGAAATTCTGGCTATTAGTGCATTGTTCTATGTAATTTTCTAATTTCCTATTTCACTTTTTGTAGGTTATGAAGCATTCATGGAAGAATTTGGACAGAAATGTCGTCTATGTGAGTTTGATTTAGTAGATGAACAATTTGACAAGAAAGACGAAGAGTTCTATGATGAAATCGACATTGAATATTATGAAGAATTTTCTATTTTTCCAGTAGTTGCTATTCTTCCATGCGGCCATGCATTTCATGGAAATTGCTTGAACTTCGTCACAACTGAAGACAAATTCAGAGATCCTCCGTGCTGTTTTTGTGACTATTAATTTTAAGCTTGTCGTGAAAAAATTTTCCATAGCCCTGGTCGAATTCCTACACTTAATTGTTAATAGTTTGTTCACTTTATTGCTTACCCGAATTCTGGTACGACTAGAGACCACTAGAATTTGGTAGTTTTGTTAATTTCCATATTTTCAAAGTATTATTTTTATAATTACAAATATACTATATTTTGTACACTCAAATAGAGTAATTATCCCTGTCATTATTGATGAAAAAATAACCTACAATATTCAACGAAATTGAAAATTACATTACCGTATTATAGTCAATCACTTAATACACTGGACAAGAAGAAAACAAAATCATTGTACCTTCCTGAACAAGGCATTCATCCGAATAACATAAAGAGCAAACTTGCTTCGATGATCAAATCAAATTTAACAGAAAATAAAATTATTATAGTTTTACGAAAAATAAGAAAACAAGCAACACTTAAAGCTACAACACCTATTTTTTCCTTTTATACGGGGATTATTCTATCAGGATTCTTCATCAAAACAAATTTCTGAATCCCCAGAACCCCCAAAAGAGGACAACATCATCTTTCTTCACAACATTCAGATTATATTACAAAACATCTCACCAAATTCTCCAACATTTTGACAAAGTTAAACTATCTAGCTCGAGTCTCACCATCTTCTTCCGAAATGTTAAACAAGAAGTTTGGGAGGGATGCAATCCGAGGTAGATGAAGCAGCAGCTCCCCGAATGAGTCTTTCCTTGACATGCCTGTTGTCGGCTTGCTGCTAGAGGCATCCTTAGTACTATCCCCATCTGGAGGTTTAACATCATCCCTCGTTCTGTTGCCATGAATTGATTCAAAAACATTGCTTCGCAGCATGTCCTTTCCATTTACGTCATCCTGTCTACCATAAGAACTTTCCCCAATAGCTTGGGTGGTTTGAGCTGTACCGGGTTCTTTCTGAAGAAGGCAACAGAGAGAATTGACTCTTGACATGAGGGATTTCTCATCAGAAGAAGTTGATAATTGAGTGTCACTGAGCAAGTACTGTGCAATGTCTTCCAGTAAGTCACGGCAGTCTGATCCTTCTTCAGACAGAGGTTGAGTTCTGGAAGTAATCTGTTCTGAAATACAATTTTCGATGTGGTTCATAAGATCGCTCATAGACATTGAAGGGTGAAGCCCTGGCACTTTTATCTGGTCCCAATTCCTTGTTGCCTTTGAATTTATTTCACCAAATCCACTCCCTTCAATTGCATGAGTGTCCATCACTAGTATTAGAACCACAATTAGTGACAAATCGATAAAACTTAAAAGAATGCACAACCTCAAGTGTAATAAGAGCTACAAGAACTGCACGCAACCAAACCCTAGTGCTAAGCATAATACTAAAATCCTAGCATTCATAATATATCTTAACTGGCAACACAACATTATGCAAGAATGCAATTTCAAAATCTCTCAGGATATTTTAGACAATAATTGAAGGGATTTCACACCTGAAAAACCAAACCAAATAAACTGTGAATAAACCAAATGTGACATCAGATTAATACAATTATGTGCATATAACAAACTAGAATGGCTACATCGTTTGTTACAGGTAATAGCTTCTGCACATACCATTACCAATACCATTGACAAAAAAACACCAATATTATGAGGATTAATATATCCATATTTTCAAGAAAAGTCACAGTTAAATGGCCAATATATATATATATATATATATATAACAATAAAAAATAGGTTGAAAGAAAGGACATTAAAACTTCCAATTGAAAGAACATTAAAATAAATATATTCTTATTGTACCTGAGCTGGGAGAAGGGGCTTCCTGAGATATGTGTTCTGATCCAATTCCAGAATGGTCCCCTTTTTCAATTTCCAAGGAAGAGGAATGAGCTGCAGCTGGTGATGATAGATTCTGGAAACCAGACACAGAAGGTCCATTACCAGTCTCAACATGATCCCCTCTAAGTTCATCCGGATCTTCAGAAATAGAAGCTCTTAATTCAAAATATGGTGATTCCAAAGTTATTTCTGCCTGTTGGCTTAAAAAGTTCAGACGCATGTCACATTGGATGAGCTTTTCAAAATGTTTGTTTAACAACCCTTGTGGACACTGCAGAAAATGTTGCCTACAAACCACAATAGCAAATTTTTGCATCAGTTTTTCATTCTCATGGAACATATAAGTACGTCCCTTTCAAGAACTTGTAAGAGAGAACCCATCCTAAAGAAGTCCTCAGTCTGATAAAAAAAATTTTGGCAACCAATATTTCAAGCTTCCATGATGTAATACCGATAGCAATAGAACATTGATCAAGATCTATAAAAGTTATATAATGGCGTATGTACAATCCCTTGAATAAATGAAACAAAAGACACATATAACTAATGACACACAAGACAAATTGATCCCAGACTCCTTAAAATCAACCAATTAATAGTAATGTGAGAAATCACTAAAGAAAGCAAAAGTATCCCACCTGTGTATGCTAGCCTGACCATCAGTAAAATCAGCAGTAGCCTGCCACAACGTATGCTTCCTAGGCTGTGGATTAGTCTCTCTAAAGAAAAGGGGCTGTCTAGCAAGCTGCATTAGTAAACCAACAACCAATGAATAAATGTATACTTCACAATACAAATATAAAGATCGTACAAGAAGCCAATAACATTACCACAACATTCATTGTTCCAGGTCCATCATTGGGACAGTTCGCTTTCAGAGCCATAATATCTGACCATTGGATCTCAATTTTACTCTTGAGACCGCCTTCAAGAACTTCCCAAACAAGCTTATGCTTGGCAAAGTAACACTTAGCCACTAAATCGCCTTCATATCTCGATTTATACTGCAGCCCCCAAAAAATTCTCAGTAACCTACTAACTCTCAAAAGACATTAAAGGCGTAATAAACCAAAACATATAACATCACCTCCCAGCGCCCGATTCTTAGAATCAAAGCGGGAAAATTGGAAGCCTTGAGCTTGTCAGTACTACCAGAAGAAGCTGCAGTGGCTTTACTCTCCTTCTCCTTCTTAACGACAGGATTAACATTCTCTGTCCCTTGAGAGAGCCTCATTTGAATCAAATCTAACAATGATGGGGTCTTCCTGAGCCGCAAGCCCAACGGGCTTGGCTCATCAAGTGGATTGTATTGGGATGGGGGGATTGGAAACGTCTCATTATCGTTCCAAGCACTCCATTGCTAATTCATCAGCAATATAAACACCAAACAAAACATTAAACGTACGTTAAATAATAGCAGTAGCCATAACAGCAATAAAAATGAAGATTGATTTTTACAATGATAAAAAAATCCCAAGTCAAACAGACAGGTAATCTAAAATGTTTACGATATTATCTACAAGATATTATATTTTCATTATTTTCTTTTATTTTCCTTCGCTCTCTCGGTAATCAAACAGGGGCAAACGTGTATCAAAAGAATACCTGTTGTTTAAGCGTCGATGATGTCTTAGATCGCTTATTCAGCGGTCCATGTTGTTCCTCGAAAGAGTCTTCTACGATCTCTAATTTCACCGAAACCGTCTCCCGACACGATGTCGCTTCAGGATCTGGCTTCGTATTCTCTGATTTCATCAACTGAACCATGTAAAATTTTTACTAAACTTCTTCACCTCGCGCCTAACACAAACACCGAAAACTAAGGTAAATCGGATTTTCTTTTCCTAAAAATTCGAAAACAAAACACAAAAGATTTCCTAATTGGATTCTGCTTGCAGAAAAAAAAAATATCAGCAGATACTGGAACCCTAAAATTCTCCGACTTTCTACCTTGCAAATTGTCTTCCTTCCTTTCTGAGACTAGGGAGATCTTTAACGGTGTTATCGTGACGGCGATCACGTGACAGCATCCCGCGTTCTTATTCATAATGACTAAATTAGCCTCGAAACATCAGGCTCGTGGGGTCAAAGTCATGGTAATTCCGGGAATGAAATTGATAGGGCACGCGTTTATTGACACGTATGGTAATAATTAATGGATATACGTGGACCCGTGGTGGCTTTAGAATGACGGCGGAAGATGCTTTGGTCTGATACGTGGCGCAAGATCTTGCGGTAACTTGCCGAACATATTTCCGTGATTTGTAACGCGTACTGTTCCATTGGATGCATTAGAAGAAATTTTCTGGTGAGGGCGGCTCTATTGGGTAATCATGAACGCTATTTCCTTTTTTCTTCCTTGCTAATTCTGTTAGGAGTCACGTCATCATGATCATTCATTTGCAACCTAAAAAGATATAGATTGCTCCTACCATTTGGCAACTATACATTTAAAATAAAAAATATGATTACGCAAATGTTTAATTATTTTAGTATTAATTTATTTTAATAATTGTTGAAGTCAACCTCCTTTAAATAATAAAAATTTATTAACGCTTCAAACATTCTGAGTAATTAGATAAATTTTATATTAAAAAAATATTTATTATTTTAAAATTTTTTATCTTAATTTTTTTTATTTATTAGTAAAAGAGACTTGTTGATCGAGCTCATTAGTTCGCCTCCTTGTATATAGTTCTTATAAGTATTGTTGGTATATATAAGATTTGAATAAGAGACTCGTCTTTTTTAGATGCATCACGATTAGTTCGGTAGTATTTATGATCTATGCAAAAAAAATAAGTCTCTAATTTAAGTTTTACAGACGTCAACAACACTTATAAGAGACATATATAAGGAAACAATTCAATAAACTTGATAAATAAACCACTCGTCTAATAAATCTTAAATTTTAAAATAAAAAATTTGAAAATAACAAATATTTTTATTAATGCAACGATTTATCAGATTTTTCGAATGTTAAATGCGATAATAAATTTTTATTATTCAAAAGAAGACTCGTGCATTAACAATAATAATTAAGATATATAAGATAAAATTATATATAATATAAAATTATAATATTACTAAAATTTGTTTTAATAAATTATTTAATAAATAATATAATAACGATGTCACGTTGTTTATGAAATGATTTATTATTAAATTTAGTACTTTATTGTTGTTTACAAAAATATTGTATTTATTTTTGATAAAATAGTAATTTATTTTGTTAAAATAATAGATTATTTTTATCAAACCTCATTATTTTAAGATTAATTTAGTTTAAAGTTATTTATATTGATATGTTAAATTGTTACAACATGGATTGAGTTTGAATCACAATGATTTTAAATTAGTTTTAATTATTTAATAATTATTATTAAATTTAGCACTATTTTATTCTTTTAAATAAACAAATAAATAAAATTAGGTACTATCATTTCAATAATTGGAAGGAAGAAAGTCATTGATGTGGATGGTGGATGTGTTGTAACCACTAGACAAACAGTTTTAGCAAGTGGGTTAAGGAATGGAATTATCCAATTTAAGATATTATGTTTCGTAGTCCTCTCAAAAGTCGAAGTTTCTTTTTTTCCAAAAAAAACAAGGAGAGAGAGAGAGAGAGAGAACAGGAAAGAGAAAAGTCGAAGCGATTTCTAATTTTTTTATTTACCTAATTATTGACTTGTCTAGCTGTTTTTTAACATCATATATATATATATATATATATATATATGTATGTGCCAAATCCACCCCTAAGTTTGAATTAACAAAGAATGATGTTAAATGATATTTTTAAATAATGCATAAATAAAAAAATAACAAAAAAATTACCAAGACAAGCTAATATTAACAAAAATATATATTCCTAAATTACGTATAAATAATTTTTTAAAAAATTTTTAGTTCTAACAACGTCGTCAAAAGTCTATCCAAATTTTAGACTGATATTTACTAATATAGCCCAAAATCTTATAATTAAATAATTCTTACTCTATATTATTTGAAAACAAGAGTAATATCAAATTTTAATTGAATTTAATATTTAATTTTATCAATATTTAATATCTAATACTACAGCACCTCAATATCAAACCAACCCTAATTTAATGCAAACCACTGCTTTTCAAACGACTTTGGTTTGCATGCAAGGAAAATGAGTAATACAACAAAATTATTGTTTTCTTGTTAGCAGAAAGTCACTTGCTTTTGAGCTTTGTGGGTGGAAATATGAGGAAAATAAGAGCCCATAATGATTTAAGAAAAAGCAAATTCCAAGGTAGGAAATATCAACTAGTTATAACTGGATTAAGAGCATGAAACAATTGGTAGCAATTTTGTTGTTTACATCAAAATGTAAGAAAATTCCCGGAAATGAAAGCACATTGGTCATCTGCAAAATGTATAAGATCACTTCCACTTTGCTTCTCTGTTAACTTTCAGATATGGCATGCAACCCATAACATTGTCGTAGTCACTTCTGCCAACGGTGATCTGTTCACAACAATAACTCAAAGTGATGTAATTGAGTAGAATAGAAGTTGAAAACGACAAGGTTATATCTGTAAGATTCCTGTAATTCTGACTAGAAAGAAATATTACTGATTGCTGTAAATATAAACATCGAAGCATTTGAATGAACTTGTCCAAGTTGTTCCAGCATTTCCTGTCTACATAGCTTTAAAATAATCTGTTGTGATGACTATTTCATAATTAATTAAACATATAAAAAAAAAATCAAAGGGAAAGGAACCTCGTGGATATTCTCTCAAGATACCAAAAAAATTTAGAATAAGGATTAAAATAATGAGTAATACTCAAGTCTGTAGTATCAATATTATCAACATGTATAGTAATAAGAGGTCGTCCGGCTTGCCAAGAGCAAACACAAGGCTCAATAGCAGAGAGGCACTAAATGAGGACTGATCCATCAATTTTCCCACATGAAGATGTCAGAAAAACAGAGGGAACAACAAAACCACTTCTGTTTTGGTAGCTTAACCAAGAGAACCTAATTAGGAAAATGATTTTGACCAACTATTTTACATATTTGTTTTAAATTGCTTATCAATGAAAAAAAAAAACACTAATAATTGAGAGATGCCCAACGTCAACATCATTCACTCCAATTTCTTTCAATGCTGAACTTCTAGGGGTAAAGAGAAGATGAAATCATCTGCATTGAAGTAAATATCCATCCTTAAGGACCAAAACTCCCATGTTTGCTCTCTCCAGTCTCTAGATCATGTTCTCCAAGCATTCATACTTGTAAATCACCTTTCAGAATGCACGTTCTAGTCACTTACACACACAGGCAATGCTGCCTTAAATAACTCAAAATATAGTAAACTTGAGCATTTGCAGAATGTTTTTTACAAAACACTTTCAATTTTATCATTTTGAGAAAATAAATGAGGATATATGGGGAAATAATTCAATATTTTTGTTGGGTCTCTCGCAAGGTTCCTGTGCCCAAATCCAGGTTCTCTCATTGATATATAAGCAATTCTAATAGATTTCACATTAACAAGCTCCCAATTTAAGCACAAGTATTTTTGCCCATTGGCTTTCATATATTACCCTACGGATGAAAATATGAAATTTTCCAGATGATTTGGTGTCTTCAGATGCTGCAAATGACATTCTCAAATGTTGAACCAACCGGACCAATTAGCACGAGGAAAATTCTCTCAACTTAAGATTCTCTAGGCGCAACACTATAGAAAAACTCTAAATACAGGAAAAACACATTGATCATCCTATAATGTAATGACAACTGTTTCGACAGAAAAACAAATCCCAAGGGCAGCTAGATCTTCTACAGCACTCTGTAGCAAATTTTCCAATAATTACAATGCATTTACATAGAGATATCAATCATAACCTCACTTCGCAGAAAATTAAGAATTGAAAGATAGAAGTAATAAACAAATAAACAGCTAAAATTCCAATGTTGTTTAAAGAAAACTGACCATTTTTGAAAGACGCAATTTTCTCTCTGTGTTCCTTTTAGCCAGCAAATGTTGCTTTCCAGCTCTCCTCCTCATTATTTTCCCCTTACCAGTAACCCTAAACCTCTTTGCCGATGCCTACCAACCAAATCCCAACGAAGTTCATGACTTTTTCTATTATATTTGAATTAAATCGAATACCCAAAAAAGTTCAAACTTCTTCAATTATTTTTGAATTAAATTTAAACCCCAACAAGTAAATTAGAGAGAGAGAGAGAGAAATGACCTTGTGGGTTTCATTTTGTAACCTTTAGCGGCAAACACAGTAAGAGTTTGACTTCTGTTTTGAGTGGGAGCCATTAATGTTGTGGAAATCTTGTTATTGGGGAGAATTAAAGCAGAACCAGAAAAGCTATGGCTGGAACTGAGTCTTAGCGAGCCGTGAACCTTGTTGAATGTGGCGAGTTGGACTGATGAACAGCGGGAAGTTCTGCTTGACGACGACGACGATGAAGGACATAACAGGTGAAACCTTAGATTGAAAGATAACACGGAAGCCATGTTTTGCTCTCTCTTTCGCTGATTTTGTTGTTTTGTTTTGAGGAGGAAGAGGTGAAGAAAGAAAGAAAGGTGGTCCTACGTGGAGTGAACCATGGTAATTTGTGGATGAAGGGGACGGAAACTGGAGCATAAACCCGAGTCCTCTATCTTTTCTGTATTTTACGGCTCAGGACAATGCTTGCTCATCAAACTTGACGTAAGCAATTGCTTTTCTTCTCTTTCGTGTGTTTTATTTATTTATTTATTTCGTTTTTATTATTATTATTTTTTTTTCATCTCAATTATTATAAGTTTGATGTCTAACACTCATCAAACTTGATGTAAGCAATTGTTTTTCTTCTCTTTCGTGTGTTTTATTTATTTCATTTTTTTTGTTTCATCTCAATTATTATAAGTTTGATGTCTAACAACTTAATACATACACAGGTTAATTTTCTAATTTTGTCTATAATGGACAGATTTCAATCTCACAAGAAAACGCCAATGTACCGGTACTTAGTACAAGACTGCTATTGGGTATATAAGCTTAATACACACTTTAACATTTCAAATTAATCAAAAAACAAAAAAACCTTAAGCACAGATATATATTTTCATTGTCCTACGGAATAAATTTACAGAAATTAATTACAAGAAGTCGACGTTTCTCATTTAGCAAGAAATCATTGGAGGGTCAGACTGGTTACTGCTAATATAGCATATATTGTAATTGACCCCAATTACCCATCAAGGCAATAGCTTGTTCTCACATTTCTATTATTAAAAAAAAAAAAAAAGAAGATATTTCCTCGTCTCCAAGCTGCCGAAACTTAATATCACATTGCTTCTAATTATACATGCTGAAAAGGGTGATGAAAAAACCATCATAATTCTATTTCATGAACAGAAATCAGCTAACTTGCTCCATTCTTCCTCCACAGCTGCAATGAAGTAACTTCAATACCAGGATGCAGAGTGAAGTTCTTTCGTCCTTAACAAAACAGATCAGAAGAAATAAAAAAGAACAAGATTTTTAGACAGGTTGAGCTATTAATCCTTCACATCGGTTTCTGGACATCATGGTCTTGTCACAATTGCCATTCCCACTCCAAACCGCATATGACATTCTGCATAATAATATCAATATGCATAACTGTCAAAAACATTAAACTAGAATTTCTGGCATTCAAGGCAGATTCTGGTGATTCCTAATTCTTATCCACTGATGGTGTTTGTCAGTCAATGTGAAAAGCTGTTGGTTGCACAAGGTTCAGCCAAAAGCTCGACCGGTTCTTCCCCTACAAAATTGGGCAGTTATACAATTTCAGTCATAATTGCAATCTCGAGTATTCCTCTTCTCACTTTTTACACGTGGAGCTGAAACAAGAAAACCATACCTTGTTCAACCACAGCACGGACCCCATCTTCTGAGCAGTACATGGCAGGTGAGACTCATGAGGATGAAATGTTCGAGGACTTTGTGTAGCAGTCATATTGAACCTCCCAAGCCTCACTTTCAGATAATGATTGGGTTACAGCTTCCCCAGTCCCAACACCGGAAAGAACAATTGGCTGTTGTTGCCATCGAAGATCCCAGGCAAATATTGTACCCACTCAGCGTCCAGCCTACAGATTACCAGAAAATTAGATAATGGGCTAAAAAACTTATGCAATCCTCTAATCCATGCTTTGACAAACCATAAGGAATTCAATAATCAAAATATAATTTCCAGTGTAGTAAGAACCAAACAAAGTTTTAAATCAGCATAGTTTTAACAAATTTGACATGTTGATCATATGATCCAGAATTGTCTGCATTGGAGGCTATTTTATCATTCCAGCATCATTTAATACAACTTGGCGCACACTATAACCACCATTATATTGCATAAGCAAGTCAATTGTTTATTACAGGACCACTAACCTTTTAGCAGCTTGTTGTCACATTCTAGCCACTGAATTGCCAATTCACAAAAGCTTTATACGCATCACAAGAGCAAAGATGGAGAAAACTGCTGAGACAACTTCAATCAAACGAACTAGATATATTTGATCTCTAAAATTTACAATTTAAAGAAGCAGGCAGCATCTTACCAGACAAATGTGCTTTTGAGATGGATGAATATCAACAGAATGTACCATCCCTGACGCTTTCCCTTCAGATCTGCAATCATATTACCACGAGAAATTCATCATAACAGCAACTGATGCAAACCATAGAAAGATTATTTATGTTGCAAACGGTAATCAAGCATAGGGTCAACAAGCCTCTCCTATTCCAAAAATATCTTCCAAAGTAAAGCATGTGCTAAGAAAAGAAATTGTATGCTCACATGCATGTAAAATTCTTGTACAGCCACTAAAGTTTTCCCACTCATCAGAACAGACGATGCAAACATTTCAAGACATTCCTCTAGAGTATAACGCAAAAATAACATCCAGAATTTCAAAAATACTTATATTTTCTTGCAATTATTTTTTCATATCAAAAGCCAACAGTTGCATAGTGTCCCTTTTAGAAATTAATAGTGACCTAAACTTTTATGCATTCTATTTGTAGCTAAGACATTTGTTTGTGTTATACGTGATGATAGTTACTCTCGTAGCGGCAGGAAATTGAAAAGTAGGTTACATGGTTGATACACATAATTGGCCTAAGTATCTGATGCCAACAATTTATTCTCCTATCTTGATTCAGGATCAAATGCCAAGAAATAGAAAACAATCTGAAGCAGTAAATTCAAATTCAAATAGTTCTTTCTTGGTGTCCAACAATAACAATCATGTTCAAACGAAAATGAAGTAAATGTAACCTAACCTTCAGCAGAAATTTATCACCATTAACTAGCTGTTTAGAAATTCCATACAATATGAAGATCTCATATTTCTTCTGCTTTCTATTTTTTTTGTCAAATTAATAATCTTTCCCTCACTTAACGTTCCCAAGTCTCAACTTTGCTTGTAACCAATTCTCCAAATTAAAATTAATCATCACACCCTACTCAATTTTTTTTCTCTCAGAAAAAATCTTTTCCCTCAAAGCTCCAAAACATACTTTACTCACCGAAAGTTTTCCTTGAACTGAGAGACCGGGCCTCCGGCACCGGGCCGTCTGGGATCCCACCACTGAAGTCCAAATCCAAAACCACCGGTCAGAAATTCATTCGGAGATGCCTATTTCACACAATTAAACCCCACCAATCTATTCCCATCATAAACCCTCCTAAACCCCCTTTCCCCGCCGCTGCCATTAACACTCACCAAATTCACTCTCCCATCTTCTCCCACACTTACGCACTCGCTCGCCATCACATCCACTCCCCATATAGGCTCCACGTGGAAGCCAGTATCTTCATCAACCGAAACCAACACTTCCATTTCTGTAGCTGCTTCTGATAAAATGTGCAAGAAGCCGCAGACTGTCGACGGGGCGAGCAGTGATTGGGGGGAGGTAGAAAGTGAGGAGATTCGGGAAGATGGGGTCCATTGAGAATGTGAGGTCCATTGGAAAGTTGATGAGATTGATTGGGTTTCGAGCGACAGCGCGTCGGCGTCTGTATGGAAGACGGCGAGAACGGCCAGCTTTGAGAGAGAGGAAAGCGAAGGCAGCCACGGAACGGCGTCGATGCACTTCGAATGAGGGAATCTATAGATTTATGGAGGTGTAGGGATTCCTGTTATTTTGAGGATTTTGAGCTGGAAAGGGAGAGTCAAGGGAAAGTCAATAACAATATTTCATTCATATTACTAAGTATGCATCCATGCTCATTTTCATACAAATGCATGATTTTTTATTCTTTTTTAGACTCAAATATTTCCGTCTACAACAAGAGTTTTTTCTTTCGATTTCTTTTTCAAAAAATTATAAATTTTGCATTATTTGATGAGATTGTGATTCATATCTCATAGTTTCTTTTATTATTTTTGAGATTTGAATATTAAATTTCTTAAATTTTTATCCTCTGTTTATTTTGATGTAAGAGTTTTAAAGATACTAAATTGATTGTTTATTTGAATAGCTCAATTAAAGAGATAAATATATCGTTTTGGGGGTTTGATTGATTGATTTATAGTAATATATAAAAGTCACCTTCTTTAATACATAGATTTAATTTTGTAAAAAAAAAAAAAAGAAAAAGAGATGAATGTTTTGAAATTTAGCCTTTTCTCTTGGTATTTTCTCACCCAATAATATAACTTGATCAAAATTACCATGGTACCCTCCTGTTAGTAACAAAGTCATCAGCCTATTGCCATTTTCCCATCTCAGAACGTGAATAAGAAACAGCTGGACTTTTGTAAGAAATGCTGGTCACAGAAAAGTGCTTCTTGTTCAGCAACTTTTATCCTTATCTTTCTGCAAAAAATAATGGCAACAGCAACTACAAAAGCAAATCTTTCACCATATTGGCAGCTAGAAAGAAGGACTTCCCTGAAAGTTCAATAAAAACCCAACAGCATCAACCCATTTTTCCCTTCAGGATTCAGTTTTCCAATACAATTCTTCCTAGAGCTGCAGTTGCAATCTTCGGACTGGGATTTCTCGACGCAGGGTAATCTTTCCTGACTTTTTAATTAACATTTCTCCAGATTTCTTCTTCTTCTTCATAAGCCTTAAAGATTTCAGAATTTGATGGTATTGCTCAGGTACAGTGGAGACTGGTCCAGAATTGGAGTGATTTCAGAAGAAACTGAAGCTCAGCTAAAACTTGCAGCTTTTGTGGTTCTTCCAATCAGCATCTTCCTCATATTTTCTTTTACTAAGCAGCCAGAAGATTGAATTTTTTCCGTATGGGTATTTTCTCTTTTGCAGTTTAGATTATATTCATCAAATATAACGATTTACTTATAACTGTGAATTAATTAATGAAGTAAATGATGATTTGAACATGAGAGGTACAAAAAGATAATGGTCTTCTCCAGCAGACTTGGTTGAAAATGTGGACCATTGTGTTCAATTGGATAATGTATTCCCAATCAAATTGTCACCTGACTTATTTTTAGTAACTTAGCTTAATGCAAAAGCAGCTTCCACACTCCAAAGTGCTTCTCAACAAACTAGAGAAAAGGAAAAAAAAAATAAGGAAGAAGAAGAAGAAGAAAATACCTTATTCTCTAATTTAATGCAAAACTCATGCAACCTAAAAGTTCTTAGCTAAATCAATGGAAACAACCTCAATATATAGGCATATAACATATATATACAGATAGCCATAGATCTGTGTATATGAAATGTATAGAATCATAGGTGGCTTGCAAGCGCACGTAAATTTGGAAAATGAAAAGGGTCCGTTATGAACTTTTCAAGCATAGTTTTTTTAAATAAAATATTTATGAGCAGAGTTTTTTGAAGTAGAAATTTTAATAAAAAAATATTGGTTGTTTGGTTTTAATAGATAGCTTTTTAGTAAAAACTGTATAATTACATTAATAAAAAAAAAATTTAAATTATTTTACCAAAAAATAGGATAAAATTTTTAAAATAAAATAAAAATACTTAAATTAATTTAATCATTTGAAAGAATTAAAATAATCTATTGTTAAAAGCTTAAATTTTGTGCTTCTACCAATAGAAGCAAAAACAACTTTTTTTAATTATTTAAAAGGACTTTTTAATGACATAAAAATATTTTAAAAGAGTTTTTAACATTAAAAAAGCCATTTTAACCAGTAAAATAGTTAAATTAAACAGGCACTTAACTAAGTCGGTCTAACAATGTCCCGTCATGTATATACATTTGGTTCGAGACAGGATTGTGTAACATAGATGTTATAAACTTTCTTGTAGACTATAACAACTCACACTACCTGCAACGAGACACCGTGTAATTCCAGATTTTTCAATGACCATCTTCCAAATTATCGAAGGCAAGAGAGAAGAAAAACGAAGAGAGGGAGAGATTATGATGAGGGGCTATTAAGGAAGAAGCAAAATGAGAGGTCTGAAATTGCTGGCCTCACATTATTATTATTATTATTATTATTATTTTCTCGCATTCTTGTGTGTGCAAGAAAAAGCCTTGGCTATTCAGTCTCACCTTATCCTATCTCTATTCTCTCTGTCTCTTGCTATCTCCTAGTCAATCGATACACTATCTAACTGTGCCTCGCGTTCCCCACCTACTCTCTCTTCCCATGAGCACTTTTCATATGTGAAAGTACTTTCTGTAAGCACTTATTACAAACTTTCTGCAACTCAATACCTATATCTATCTATCTGTTTATATTGCATTACTTGCAAAAGCAATTTCTAGATATGTTGGGGAATGGATTTTTTATGTTATTGGAGAGAATTTGAGTTCTTTGGAGGAAGATTCACTCAGAATTTGCTTGCAAAGAGAGAAATTTTATTTGGTCGATAAATTCAATTCAGTTCAGTGTATATATCGTCAAACAAACTCATTGAATTCGGTATTCTGCAACTTTTCATTGCTAATTCAACACTTTTTGATGAACAATGTCTCCGAAAACTGGAAAGGCAAAATCCCATAAAGCAAAAGGAGAGAAGAAGAAGAAGGAAGAGAAAGGTTTCATATATATTTTAATATCTATACATATAATTTTTATGTTTGGTTGCTGGGAAAATTTCAAAAAAAGTATGCAACTCATAATATACTCAGATGAATACTTTTATGTTTGCATACATGTTTTTAGCTTGTTGAATCATTTCATTCAAGTTTCCATCCATTTCCTATGGTTTTCTCGGCCACTGGAACCCTATCTTCAACTCATTAGTTTTCTTTTATCCGCTGGTTGCTGAGAAAATTATCCACGAGAAAAATAAGTACTCATTCCCAGATGAATAATAATACTGTTATACATAATACATATTCTCATCTAATTACAACATTTTTCTATGAAACTTCTCGTATTTTCCCGCATTTTCTTGACAACCAAACAATATACCTTATCCAGTTGTCCTCAACCTCATGTAAACACTAATTAATTACTTCATAATACGCAGTTTTGCCGACTGTAATTGAGATTACGGTCAACACACAGGAAGAATCAGATGTCACACCCAAGGTATGCATGAAATTATATACATATTTATACACAGATTAAAACTTAATATTTAAATATATTTTCATGTCTTGCGATTAAAATGCTTCTGTATAATTACTCCTTCTAGTTGATTTTTTTAATGAGATAGAGCAATTATGATTTAATTTGCTCAAATTCTTATATGTCAGACCTAATTTTAGACATAAAGATTTTAACAGTGCATGATTTATACTTCATTTTGTACTGATATTCTCTTCATTTTGTCAAGAAGATTTGTAGATAGTAGTTAATTGATTAGTTAAATTTTCTTAAAAAAAAAATTTTAATTGGATCTAACTCATGATAAAAATAGAGTATTGTTAGTTGATGGGAAAATTATATTATTGTTATTTATTTTATATGTTTATAAAAAAAATAATTGTACAATATATATAAAAATTATATAATAATATTACATTGGTTATCACATATAACACAAAGAGTATAATTTTTTTACTTTTTTCTGAAAGTTCACCTTTTGTCTTATACATCTATGTTCTCCAACTTTTTTACTTTAAACGTTTTTCTAATGCTAGGATATAAAAATTAATTCTATTATAGTGTAAATTACAAAATTTAAAATTTAATGATATTGATAATAAATAAATAAATTATATTTTAAAATATTTATAATAGAAAAATATTTACAAAGAAAGCTAAAAATTAATATATTTTATTTAGCGAGATAAAAATATTCTTTTAACAGAATTTATCAATTTTTTTTTTCCAACTTGAATGTACCCTAAAATAATATTACTTTTATAACATGAAACCTTTTGTTGATTTTGTGAAGGGTATCTCTACAGACAGGATTTTTGAACTAAGAAAGCTTTTAGGGGTCCACGTCGAGACATGTCATTTGACCAACTTTTCTATATCTCACGAGGTGCTTATATTTACCGTTATTTACTCTTTTCTCCCAATATCTTTCATTGTTTGCAATTCAACTCATTTGATATCCTACCCGATCGTTGGACCTACTCAGCCCCATTTCCGTTGAGAATCGCTGTCCCAGATAGGGACGGCAAACAGTCAAAAGAATGGGGCATTTCTGGATTCCTATTCATAGTCATTTTTTTTTTTTTTTTTTTATCGGTATTTATATTTATATCCGTCTATCTATTTTGCTATCATCCGTATCTATAAAAAAAATACGAATATTCATATCTATACAAATATTCATGAATATTTATTTTATTTTTAATATTTTGTAATTAATAATTTTAAATATTTTAAATATTATTTTATAATTAATCATTTTAAATATTTTAAATATTTTTTTTAACTTCTTTAATATTAAAATATTAAAATTAATAAAATAACTAAATAAATGAAACAATTAAAAAGTTTAGAATTTAGACTTATTAAATTTTTAGAATAATTTTAATAATTACTCAAAACATAATTTTATTAAATTTGTAATTACATTCAATTTTAATTAATTCTGTTAAATATTCTTGATTTTGAAAATATTTATTTCTAGACTTGTTACCATAACTTTTTCAATGAAGTTTGTTATTGACTGTTTAGTACAAGAAATTCATATTTATTTACCTAATTATACAAAAACTCCGTTATAAGATACAACTCTACTATGAAAAGATCAACAATGGATAACTATTAAAAGTTTCAAAATCAAATTTTAAAAATAAGAATAAATGTAGAGGTGGGAATTTGTGGTTTAAATTAATTTGAGGTAAAATTTTAAATTAATTTAAATATTACAATTTAAATTTTAGATAATTAAATTTAATTTAATAATATGTCTTGAATTTATAATTTGAACCTTAAACTTAAATTAAAATAATTTATTAATTTAAATTAAAACCAAAAAATAAAATTTGGGGGGTTCAGTTTATTTTTCGACCTAATTTTAAAATTATAAATCTATTATTTTATTACACAATATTAACAAAATAATTAATATATTATTTTGTCATATAATATTAATATTATCATATAATAATAACAAATAAACTCAACATTCATTTAAGTGGTTTAATTGGATGGTTTGTAATTTAAAATTAATTCAATTAATAATTCAAAATAATAATAGCAGGTTATGTGAGATCTTGTTCAATATTGGTCAATGATATTATCTATTTTAACCTAATTCTTATAATCTTATAATTTTATTTTGGGTAATGGGTTAATATAAAAACTTTTTAAGAAATCACCTATCTTAATACTATTTAAAATTTTGTTTTTGATAATGAGTTATTTAAGGACTTTCCAAGATACTACTCTTGCCCAAACACTTTTTGTTTTTGGTAATGGGTTAATATAAGGACTTTTTAAAATATTACTATCGCCTAAGCGTGTTTAATACTTAACTGTAATTGTAGAGTTCTTGCTTCACTTTTCAAGAGATCACCTGTCTTAATTCTAAGATAATAAACTACCACTCATCTAAGAGAGTCTCTCTAATATGTTGGTTCTAACTTTATTTTTTAAGAGATCATTTATCTTATTATTACTCTCATTCAAGTAAGCTTAATTGCGAAGTTCTTGAGAATAAACTATCACCTATTTAAGAAGGCCTTATTGACATATTAGTTTCAACTCTACTTAAATTAACTAAAAATTTTCTCTTTTATTTTGATGTGGGACACACTCATGCCCCTATAATTATCCATTTAAAAGGGTCTCATTAACATATTGGTTCTAACTCCACTCATATAGATCATGTACTTTCTCTCTTATTCTGAGATGGGTCGCGCTTCTACCCCCACAGTTATACTGAAGCTTGTCAGGAGCTGTTTCTTACTCAGACATTCTTGTCCTGACTCCACTCTTTATTCTCTAGAACTGGGATGATATAGGCACACTAATTTTCGTCTGGCTTATCCTCGGGCTTATGATTTTACTAAAAAAGAGTTATCTTTGATATTATACTGTGAGATCTGGTCCAATACTTGTCAACAATATTATCTATTTTGGCCAAATCCTTACTAGAAAAGAGTTGGCTTTAATACCATACTATAAAATTTAGTTCAATACTTATCAATAATATTATTCGCTTTGACTCAATTCTTAGAGTCTCATGATTTTATTCTTGATAATAGATCAATATAAGAACTTTTCAATAAATCACCGATCTTGGCTTAACTCTAATTACGGAGTTTTTGCTTCACTTTTTTAGAGATCACCCATCTTAATACTACTCTCACCCAGCATGCTTAATTATAATTGCAGAATTTTTGAAAATAAATTAATAATAATCCAAGAGGGTCTCGTTGATATATTAGTTTCAACTTTATTTTCTAAGAGGTCACCCATCTTAATATTAATCTCACCTAAGCTTATACTACTCTTGCCTAGCACGCTTAATTGTAACTACATAATTTTTGAAAATAAACTATTACTCATCCAAGAGGGTCTTGTTGATATATTGCTTTTAATTTCACTTTCTAAGAGCTTACCTATCTTATTACTACTTTTGCTCAAGCACGCTTAACTGCGAAATTTTTGAGAATAAACTATCATATATTCAAGAGGGCCTCATTAATATATTAGTTCCAACTCTACTTACATAAATTAGGAATTTTTTCTCTTATTTTAATGTGAAACACACTTATGCCTTTACAGTCATCCATTCAAGAAGGCCTCGTTGACATATTGGTTATACCTCTATTTATATAGATTAAGAACTTTCCCTTTTATTTTGATGTGGAAGACTCTCCTGCCCCTACAATCATCCTGAAGCTTGCCAGAAGCTATTCTTTGCTCAAATACTCTCATTTTGACACCATTTTTTGCCTTTTAGGACTGAAATACTATAAGTCTATCATCTTTTGTTTGGCTCATCCTCGAGCTTATGATCATACTAGAGAAGAGTTGACTCTGATACTATACTGCAAGAACTGATCTAATATTTGTTAACGATATTGTTCGCTTTGACCCAACCCTTAGAGCTTTATAATTTTGTTCTTAGTACCACTCTCTGTCCTCTAAGACTGAGATGCTACAAGCTCACCTACTTTTGTCTGACTCATTCTTGAGCTTATAATTATACTGGAGAAGAATTGACTCTGATATCATACTGTGAGGTCTGATCTAATACTTGTCAATTTATTATTTACT
>JAWDEX010015086.1:0-34483 GCA_035221805.1 Trichilia hirta
CCGATTAAGCAGATGATGACGCGAGGATAATGGTTTGTTGTTGAACAAATGCAAATGGCCAGAAGGATGGGGTTAAGGGAAGTCATGAGTAAAAGCTCGAATTTGTTAAAGGTGCAAAATAGAAAAAGGAAAGCAAACAGAAGGTATTTATAATCAACTAAATAATACTTAAGCAACGCGACACACTCGAAGGGTCAAGTTATGGATGGTCATAAGCGCGCCACGTCTCGTAATATTAATAGGATATTCTTGAGTGCTGCGCCCGTTCAAAAGTAATAGCCAATTTACTTACACGTGACTGTGCTATGCATCAAGAGGAGGCATCATATTTAAGCAGGGCCTTTTCGAGAAATAGCAGGTCAAAGCCGAAGCATCCGTATTTAATAAAGACCATTGATTGCTAAAAGCACAATAACGTCCGAATCAAAATTCTAAATCATTTCGACAAAAGCAAAATCATCTAAATTTTTACTCTCGCTTCACGACAGCAGAAACTTGGAAGGTTTATGCTAATGATTTCACCAACCTTGAATTTTTTGACCCCAAATATTGTTTAGCAGGCAACCTGACCCGGCTCTAGTTGCCTCGGCATCCCGACCGTCACCTTAATTATCGAGATGATCTAATTTTTTTATTTTAAAAACGAGAGTTTTGGATGAGATAGACAGTTATATTTCTCAAGAAACAGCTCGAACGTCTCATCAAGTTAAGGGACACCATGCCCTGCAAGTTGCAGACACTCATTACGACCCAAAGTCTGACGTAAAAGAAAGGTGAAAAGACCTGCCAGATGATCATACCTAATCCTGTCTAATCAAGCTCCCATTCTCCGATGCTCGTACGTGTAAAGGCCTTATAAATGATAAAATTACTACGTGAAAAAGGATTCGATTCTTTTGGGGCCATTTTTCGATTGGAAGAGAAAAAGAGAGAGTTCTGCTATCAAAGATCAGCCCTCCCTCCTAAGCATTTTTCGAGTCCAGTCTCCTAGGTCAGTAAACACTCATAATTCATCTCTCATTTTAACTTAGCCTTAGACAATCCACTGACTTGAGCATCAGAATTTATTCACCGGGAATTCGACTTCACTCCTAGCTCATTTGTCTGTGATTTCAGGTAGTCCCTGAGAATCCCTGTTAAGAGCTAAGCCCCACTTTTTACTGCCTCTATATCGATCGGAATAGTAAAATCTGTATGATGTGCTAAATTTTTCGTCTATAGAAAATTTAGGCATCAACAATAGGTATTTTCATATTTGTAGGGATTATATTTGTCTAACAAATGTAGATCGTGCTGATATACCCTATTGTGGAAGTGGACACATTGCGCGGACAATCAAAGCAATATAGGTCGGAATTTGTTTTTTGCTATGCATTCAGTTGATTACGTTTGGTTCTATGGTTTGTTTATATATAAATGGATAAAATTATTGCAGAAACTTAAACCCGATATCATGGTCGCATGTTTATCTACCGGGTGACCTAAAAGTTGTAGAAACTCTAATTCACTCAGGGTTGGATGTCTTTGCCCACAACATTGAGACTGTGAAAAGGCTTCAACGAATCGTCAAAGGTCTTCGGGCTAGGTTAGTTGTCTGTGTACGGTTGAAGAGTACCATTGCTTTGAAATACGTAGCTTGTCTATTGTTGATTGTGACTCTTACCATATCAAATTTGTTACTACTTTTATCAAAACTTCTCCTTCAAAGTATCAACATAATTGAATGAGCAAAGCACTCGGATCACCATTGTGGAAGGAATTAGATTTCCTTCGCAAGCTTTGCAGGTTACATTGAGCTCTAGACTGATTGTCGTTTATTTGTGATGCATTACATGTCCTGCGTCAATTTCTTTTCTTTTCTTTTCTTGATTGTTCAAGGCATTAAACTCTCTGAGTTTTTCTATTTTTTTTTTTTTTTTCAAAAAATAAGATAATGCAGAGGGAATGAGAACGATTTGTTTGTTCAAAAGCAATATGATTTTCTAAGACTCCTTTTCTGCAGCTGGCTTAATACTAGATGACTAGATCCTCAATTATCTTAGATGGTAAACTAATTGTTTGAAGATATGAGATTTCGTATAAAAATTCATGTAAGCTTTGCCGTGAAATAATTTATTTGTAGGTGTAAAATTCTGAAGGAAATCAAATAATTATATTAATTGCAAAATTATAGAGTGAAATATGTGTATGGGTACATCATTTTTATCAAATAAGCATTTACAAATTATATATGAGTAAATATCATTACTATGTAAAAGAAAAAATTAGTTTGGTAGCTTTGGAGCATAACAATTAAAGTGTTTGATAAATGTTAATTTTTATTTGATAATAAATGTTAATTTTTAAAATCATGAAAATGTTTGATAAATGCCAATTTTTACTTGATAGTTAATAGTAATGTTATTTAAACTCTCATAAATTTTAAAAGATCTTGTGAATTTAGATTTAGGCAATCTAATTTTTTTTTGCTCTCAAATATGAATATTTTAAAATTAATGAGAATTTTAATAGGGTTAGTAATTTTATTTTATTTTTATTCTTTAGTTTTAAATATTTTAAAAATATTTATATATAATAACAACTAATATTTATTTCTTAGTTATGATTAATATTTATTGTTTTTTTCAGACGTCTTGAAGAGGAGCCTTCTATCTGACTATCATCAACCAACTTTTTATATTTAACAATGCATTTTATATTAACTTTAAATTAAAAATTATAACAGATCAGTCTCAAATATCATCTTAATATATTGGATAATGTATTTATAATTTTAAAATATTATTAATAGAATTATTTTAAAAGTTTGTTTATAATTACCATTCAATTTCCTTCTTCTTCTCTTATATATATGGATATATATATATAATTCAGATTTTTCCAGTTGAAAACAGTTTATAAATAAATTAATTAAATGGTTTGGCAAATGAGAAAAGCCGTCGTCAACGTTGTCGTTTCGTTATTTCGCTCTCCATATATACAAAATAATGGAATCGTCGATCTGGTACCTTTTTCCCTCTTCGTTGTTTTAATTTTACGAGGTAAACACCCACACCCACACCCACAACAGAGGGAGTAGTGTATTGAAAAATTTTTCTCTGCCTTTTTCCTTCTTTCTCGCTCTCTCTGTGAAACAAAACCAAACCCTAATTTTTCCTGTCTTTCATCTTCCTGAAAAGCGCAATGGATTTAGATCAGTGGATATCCAAAGTCAAAGAAGGCCAGCACCTGTTAGAAGACGAGCTTCAGCTTCTATGCGAATACGTATGCTCTTATATATGACAACTTCTATTTTTCGTTGGTCAAAATCAGGGTTTCGTTTCTTTTAGTTTTGCTTTACGTTGTTGTTATCGCTATAAAATTGGAAGATTAAGTATATCGTTTCGAGGATTGAAGTCGACGATGTTAACCATTGAAGTGAAAAAATTGCCTCTTTTTAGAAATCGGTGGTTAGTAATTTCGAATGTGAAGGTTTTGGTGTATCAAATGAAGAGAGCATTGTAATTTACGAGCAGTATGGTGGAAATGCAAAATTTTGTGATCCTATGATTGAAGTATATGCGAAGTGGTATGCAATGGGTGATATATTCGGCTGCTGTTATTCTAACGTTTGGCATTTTGCTGCATTTGATTTCATGCATGTTGTACAATTGAGGATCATGTGGAATATGATCCTTTTTTAATTGTGTTAATCCATGGCATAGATGAATTGGGACATTATTTGTTATGCTGAGCCAATAGTTAGTTTTCCCGGTCAGGTAAATTTAGCTGAATTTTCTTGCAGCCGGGCAGTTTTAGATCTATTGATTCATTTTTAGATGAATGGAACCCGTGTATGTCTTTGTGACAAAGAAAGTTTATGCTGTGACTGTGAAATTTTGAGATTTATTGTACTCAACTGATCATTTTTACGTATGCTACAATCAAAGAGTGCACTCACATATTCAGGGTGATGATTGATGATGGTCAACTGCTGTTTGACTGGTTGCTAGGATGCATGTTTACTACTTTTTTCATGGAATTGCATATTCTTGGTTTCTTTATGTTTCCTTTCTGTGGTAAATGACTGACTTATTTGAATTATCATTTTTTCCCGTCTGATGAAACTTCTAACTTCTCTGATAAAATATCCCTAATATTTTTGGGGAAAGATAATCTGTGTATTTTCCAAATTTTGCTTAAGCAATTCCAACTTATTTCTGTTATCCGTAAAAATATTACAGGTAAAAGAAATTCTCATCGAGGAGTCCAATGTGCAGCCTGTTAACAGTCCGGTTACTGTCTGTGGTGATATACACGGCCAGTTTCATGACCTAATGAAACTTTTCCAAACAGGAGGTCATGTACCAGAGACAAATTACATATTTATGGTATAAATTATATTTTATAATGGAACTGTGTGATTTTTTTTTTTGGCAACAAAGCAGTATTAATTTGTTCGCTGACTATGGTGTTGGATGGTTTGATGCCTTGACAGGGTGATTTTGTTGACCGAGGGTACAATAGTCTTGAAGTTTTCACTATTCTTTTGCTACTTAAAGCAAGGTATGCCTATTTTATATGCGTACTGCTATGACGATACTTGCATTCAATTGTGTATTTTTTTAATGTAACTTTTCTTATTGGAAATTTATCATTTAAGAATTTATCTTAATGTTATGCTACATGGTAAGTAGAAATCTTGTATCAGTCATTACTAGGGGTTGTTAAGGACTTTTTATGTGGTGCTTATGAATTATTATGTTATTGCTATGCTATTAACTTTTGAAAATGAAGTTCCTTTATGAACTTTGTCAAATTTTGTAACTTTATTGAAGAAACTAATATTGCTTATGTTTTGTGCTTCTAGATACCCTTCAAATATTACTCTTTTACGTGGAAATCATGAAAGCAGGCAACTAACTCAGGTATGCTTTTTAAGTTTTTCATAGTGGTATACTTATTCTGTTGATTATGTGACTAAAAATACAACAATTTCAATTGTGTCACAAAAAGTCAGTTCAATTTTCATATGGCCTACATGCACTAGGGTGAATCTTGCTCTTGATTGATGCAAGTTCTGGTTTTATCTATTGTTTGTGTTCCCAGGTATATGGTTTCTATGATGAGTGCCAGAGGAAGTATGGAAATGCTAATGCTTGGCGGTATTGTACAGATGTTTTTGACTATCTAACTCTCTCAGCTATTATAGATGGCATTGTAAGACTCTCATTACAACAGTAGCTCTTTACCTTTTCGCGTTTTACTTATGTTTATATTCATTTAAGCATTTGTGCATGAATTAGATGAAAAGTCCCAAAACTAATTTCAGCAGTTTTTCGTTGTAATAATTTTGCAGGTGCTTTGTGTACATGGTGGTCTTTCACCTGATATACGGACAATTGATCAGGTTTATCTCCTTTCCCTCCCACTCAGCTGTTGTTTAACTGTTGCTTATGTGTTTATAATGTTTGTACTTATTTGGTTACTTGTGATCTTTTCAACATCTTCTGCATCTGTGAGTTATGCTTCTGATTAGAACTTAATTTTTGATCTAATGGAATCTTTAAATGAAATCTTTGAATGAACTTTTGAGCTTGCAAATGGCAATACATGAACCAAGAGCAGGCGCATTTTATGGTATGATTGGACTATCCAACCACACCAATCTTTGAAAGGAAGATCTCACATGATGGGTCTTGCGTCTCCTAACTTTTATTTTGAAAAAGTAGTTGACCATGCATTTGTGCATCACTGGGTTCTGCTCAATTCATATTGCTAGTGCAACGTTCATAAATTTTTTATTTATTTATTTATTGAGCTAGTAACGTATACGTCAAGAACAATGTTCAATTAAGTACTGACAGCTCAGTGAGTGATGCCCAAGGGTAGAGATTTTAATCTAACTACCAAAATATGATCTTGATTCTTTTTTAGCAAGAATGTTGTATTGACTTGAAGTATTTTTCTTTTTTTCCTTTTCTTCCATCTTGGTAGATGATGATCTTCATTTTTTTTCGGTTTTTTTTTTTTTTAAGAATGTTGCATTGACTTGAAGTATTTCCCTTTTTTTAATTTTTCGTCCTTTTTGGCAGATTAGGGTAATTGAGCGGAACTGTGAAATTCCACATGAAGGGCCATTTTGTGATCTCATGTGGAGTGATCCTGAAGATATTGAAACATGGGCAGTCAGTCCAAGAGGAGCTGGTTGGCTTTTTGGCTCCAGGGTCACATCTGAGGTAATGAGATCTGGAGGTCTTAATTATTCTAATATTTTCCTGTTACCAATTTCTTTTTCTTTTAACCTTTTTTTTTTCCCTATCTTGCAGTTTAATCACATAAACAATCTTGATTTAGTTTGTCGAGCTCACCAACTTGTACAAGAAGGTCTTAAATACATGTTTCAAGATAAAGGCCTTGTGACTGTGAGTATCTGACCATTTTTCTGTTCATTTTGTTGTTCAACAATATTAACAGTTCTATCAAATGGTTCTTGATTCTTGCAGGTGTGGTCAGCTCCAAATTATTGTTACCGTTGTGGGAATGTTGCTTCCATATTGAGTTTCAGTGAGAATATGGTGAGATATTGTATTAGTTGGCTTGATGGTGTGTGTTTTTATATGTAGATCTTAGTGACTGGATACTGTCATTTATCTTGTCTTTAATGCTATGACAATTAGGATTGATCACAACATAGCTAAACGTGTTTATTTTTTTTATTACTAGAAGGTACCTATGTCCATCTAAATGTTGAGACATGCTACAAACATCTAAAACATGCTGTAGAGTAATTTCTTTCTTATGGTTCATGTGCTTCTTTATCTTATCTATGCTTCGCTAACACATGCATGCACAAACACAGAGTTGTATAGACAATTTCATAATATTTATATATTTTTTTCGACTTTTGTTCTTATCCTTGTGATGCCTGAAATTAATTGCTATAGGTGATTCCATTATTATTGGCATGATTATTTTAATCCATAGCAATTATCAGCTTGTTGTATTCTTCCTTGCCCTTAACTTGAGAGGGGGAAAATCAAAATTAGAGCTAGTTCTACTAGCCTGTTTGCAAATAGCAACTTGCCTAAATCATCACCTGCATTTATGTTACTAATTATCAGTAACCTTCTTGATGTCCTTGCATTTATTTTTGCATTTATGTTACTAATTATCAGTAACCTTCTTGATGTCCTTGCATTTATTTTACTCACATTTACTTATTTTTGCTGTTGTTTCTTAAGGAGCGAGAAGTGAAATTTTTCACTGAAACTGAGGAGAACAACCAGATGCGGGGTCCCAGAATTCCATATTTCTTGTGACCAAAGGGAAATTATCTGCTGCATTACTTGTAAAATTGTCCAAGTACAAGCTTGTGATTGGTTGTCGATGACCTTGAATAGTTGTTACATGTTTGCAGGTGGACCTGGCGTTGGCTTGGCAGGAATTTTCAGTCTGGTCCAGGCTGCTTTGGGAATCCGTAGCTTGTGTACTAGAGTTGATGTATGTTACTATCCATTAGTGTCCCATTTTCATTCCAATATACCCATTAAGAATTCATCGGTCAACTATCATTAGAGTTGCTGTATTTTTCCTCTATATGTATGTTGCTCAGCATCAATCAACTATCATTGTTTTTCATATTAATGTTTCTTGAAATCAGTTTTGAATTTCTGCTTCTGATTTTTGTCCATCTTAGATTTTATGGTAAGTAGAAGCAACACAAAAGTTTGATTGTTAGAATATAGATTTGTAGAAATCGGATGTCAGCTTTTTTACTGTTCAATCCATGTTCTTAGTAATTAATGTTTGGAATTGATTTCAAGAAAGTGATCAAAGAAAACATTGTTATTCTAATTGCTTGAAAGCAGGTGTGTTCAAATATATCGTTGTACAACATTTCGATTTGTGTATCTTTCGTCAATTTGATGAATGTGTTTTTTAACGTATGGAGCATAACTCATAAGCCTCGGCTCTCATCACTGCATTTATATCCTACGATCTACCGGGTAACCTGTTTTCGCCGTACCATTTTCCACCGCTAAATTGTCTGTCTTCCATGTTTACACTAGCAATATGGTATCAGTTCAGAATCACGATTCATAACTACCCAGGACAGCTCCCCTGTCGAGCTCAAACGGTGCATCAATACTAAATGATAGCTGAGCAGCTAATACCAAAGTACGTGGCCGATGGTGAACCAAAGGTTTTTTCCACCGGCACAAAGACTGCCAAGTGAAGATGGTTGGCACGCTTATCAAGTCAAGATTTGGGTGTCAGGATGCCGACACCACCATCGAAAGTTTATAAAATTGATTATTTCAAAATTTTTAAAATTACAATCAAATTTCTATTTCTGATACTAAAATAATAAACATATGGATCAAAAAGCAAGTTGAAGGTTATTCGAAAGTCACATGTATAAATAAGTAGAGGATGAATTCCACTTTTGATATTAAGACGAGGATGTTCATCATAAAACAGGATCAAAATTATATAAAAATTATAAATAGCAAAGAAAAATAAATTTTATTCTCAATTTTAAAATTAGGATAAAGCAGAATTAAAATTATTTAAAAGTCATAATGGAGGACAAATTCTATTTTCGATTTTAAAATTAAGATGCTAATTATAAAATATAATCAAAAATATCTAAAATTTACTCGTGGCAAGTGATAACAAATCTTAACCTCAATCCAAGGTCAAGATATCGATATTTTAAAAATGGTATGCACACCACGTGAATCAAATTACGAAAACAAACTAAAATCATTGTAAGATATGTGATAGATCAAAGACACGTGTCAAATATACATTAACTCCCAGCTTAGTATTAATTGTCCTCAATTACATATAAAGCAGCTAAGAGAAGACGAATGTCACTATCCTATTAGCAGGCAACTGGAAGGAGATAAATAGCAGCTTCCTAATCACTAACATTAATCCCAAAAATATCCCAAGACAAAACATGACGAACAAGTAGAAGCGGACATGCGCTATCACGCCTTCAAAGTCTATAGAAGACTGAGGCGACCAGATAAAAGGTTTCAGACTTTCACATTTTAAGCTCAGGCGACAAAATATTTTAACCTGTTTTTTGCTCTCTGTGATAGAAGCATCAAGTGCCTTCAGGTCAGGCCTCTGTTTATTTGGAGCGCTTGTGTTCTTCCTTGGAGACATGTTCATCTTCATCATCAGAGGATTAAGTCAATACCTTTCAATATAAGATGAAACATTTGGAGCAGTTTTTAGCCTTGGAAGGAAGAAGCTATTTTCTTCTTCAGTTATCAATACTGCCCAACACGCAGACACCAAATTGAAAGTTTTCTCTTTTGAACCATCTTTTCAATCATCTTTACTGCTTGTTTCAACCATCTTTATATATGCCCTTCTGTTTGATGAAAATTCAGTGCAAGACAAGTCTAATATTGATTTGTTCAAAGATAAATTAAGCTTTATTTTTGTTCCAGAAGGTAATTTGTTGTAAAATAAAGAAAAAGAAGTCCAAATTTATCCAACCCAAGCCCAAATTCGTCCATTCTATGATTTTCTTGATTTATACACTTTATTTGATTTTAATTTGATTACTTGAAATCAAAGTCATAGAACATCATTTATGTGTTTGAGAAAGGAAGTATTTATGAAACAGTATTTAAAAGACTTTGGTTGATTACAAAACTTATTTTGAAAGCATAAACCTAAAGCTTTGTAGCTATTTATTATATTTAATGCTTTTAGTTTCTATGCAGACTTTTGATTTCTTTTGTATTTGACAAAATTTGTAATACCTATAACAGGCCTCTTTGTTCTATTTTAGATGTTTTGGTTAAATAAAATTATTTTTTTTTTGGAGTGCCAATCCAAAAATCATATTCTTTTATTCAAATTTTAATCAAATTTAGTGATGAATTTTCTTGGTTGGTGGCATTGTCTTTAGGCCTTAGTACTTAGCTTATACTTTAAAATTTACTTATTTTCACATTATTTGAAGAGTTTTAAGAGTTTAGATTTCACCCTTATGCACAGTGATAAATTTCAAGCATCCAAACTTAATCTAAACTTTTGCAAAACTCATCAAGTGGTATTAGAGCACAGGTTATCAAGAGTGATTAATCTTTCACGCCATTCCCCTTTTTTTTTTTTTTTCTTTTGCTAAATTCTTCTAATCTTGGCTAGAGTTCTTATTTTGATCAAAAACAATCCACTGTTAAATCACCACACTTAAAATCATAAGTAAATCATCCACTCTACTCGTACCGTGAGAATTAGCAACTACAAAATTTGAAGAATAGATAAATGAACTTAGAGAACAAATCTTCTGACTCTTGAGAAACCAAAATCAAAACCAAGGCCAACTAAATCGAGGGAATACCCTTTCAAACTAACACTGTTAAAGACCATCACCTCACCTAAGACACCGTTATTATAAAAAAGAAATTTATAATGGCAGTGATTTTGATGAGTCTGAAATAGACAAAAGGAGAAGAAGAAAGGAGAGTGTTGATGATAGAGGATTGAAGACTGACATTCTAGAATTTGAGGGAGGATTAAATCTAGATAACTTTTTGGATTGGCTTAAGGAGATTGAGAGGTTCTTTGAGTTCAAGAGTTATTTTAATGAGAGAAAATATAAGATAGAAATTTTAAAGTTTAAAGATTATGCTTTTTTATGGTGAGAGAATGTCATAAAGTAGAGAGATAGAGAAGGAAAAGAAAAAGTGAGATCATGGAAGAAGTTGAAGAAATTGATAAAGAGAAGATTCTAGCCAGAAAACTATAGACAAGATCTTTATCTTAGGTTACATGCTCTTAAGCAAAGAGACAAGAGTGTAGAAGAGTACTTCTAGGAGTTTGAGAGATTGATGATATGAAGTGATGTACCTGAACTTAAAGAGCAGACTATTGGAAAATTCTTAAAGGGATTAAATACGGAGATTGCTAATATGGTGGAATTGCAATTATTTTGTTCTTTTAAGGATGTATGCAAGTTGTCTATTAAAATAGAGAAACAAAAGAAAGCCCTAAAGACTTTGGCACCCAAGAACTTTAGTAAGGGAAATTTATTCTACAAGAATTTTTTATCCTTTAGCAAAATTAAAACTATCACCAAGGATAAAGAAAAGAGAAGGTGACAAAAGTGCCTAAAAGGAAATTGAATTTTGTCAAAATAGACTAGGGAAAAAAGAAGTGCTTCAAATGTCAAAGGTATGGGCATTTTTAAGCTAATTGTCCTAATAATTGAGTTATAACTTTAAAGGAGATTGAGCAGATTGAAGAGTCTTTGCAACAAAAGGAAGATAAAGTTGTAAAATCTGATAATGAAGAAGAGATTATAGAAGAGGCTGATAATGGTGACATGCTTGTGCTAAAAAGGATTTTGTATACTCAGATTTGCCTCAATAAATATCAATAGAAGAACTTGTTCCAAACTCGATTCACTATCAATAGGAAAGTTTTCTCAATAATTATTGATAGTAGAAGTTATACCAATGTCGTTTCTACAACACTTGTGAAGAAGTTAAGCCTTCTAACCTTAGCTCATGCTTAACCATACAAGCTGTAATGGCTTAACAATGGAAGTACCGTGCAAGTTACAAAATAGGTTCTAATTTCTTTTTTCGTTGGTAGAACTTATATTGATGAAGTATTATATGATGTTATTTCTATGGATGTATGTCATTTGTTGTTGGGTAGGCCATGGCAGTTTGATAGAAGAGTAAAGCATGATGGGAGTAAGAATACTTATTCATTTAAACTAAAAGAGAAGAATATCACCCTATTACCTTTGAAACCATCACAACTACATAAACCCACATCGATAGTAGAAAACCCAAAAGAGAACCTATTCCTAAATGAGAGTTAAGTTGAGAAAGCCATCCTTAAACACTAACCTATCCTTACCTTGCTTGTAACTAAGAGGAAGAATATTGAGAATGAGAATAAACCACACTCACTAATCCAAAAATTGCTTAAATAATACCTTGATGTCTTTTTAAATGATCTACCAATTGTATTACCACCTCTGAGAGGTATAAAGTACCAAATTGACCTTATATCTGAAGCGTCCTTACCAAATAAATTGGCCTATAAATGTAACCTAAAAGAGTCCAAGAAGTTGCAAAGACAAGTAGATAAGCTTATTAATCATGGTTTTGTGAGAGAAAGTATAAGTCCATGTTAAGTGCCAGCATTATTAGTATCAAAGAAAAATGGAACTTATAGGATGGGTGTAGATAGTAGAGCCATAAATAATATAATATCACCATCAAGTATAGGTATCCTATTTTTAAACTTAATGATATGTTGGATCAATTACATAGTTCTGTGAAATTTTTGAAGATTGATCTTAGAAGTGGGTATCATCATATTAGAATGAAGAAGGGAGATGATTGAAAGATAGCATTCAAGACTGCAAAAGGATTGTATGAATGATTAGTCATGCTATTTGGTTTATCTGTTGCTCCTAGTACTTTTATGCGACCTATGAATAAAGTATTGAAGCTATTCTTGAGCAGATTTATTGTAATATACTTTGATGATATATTGGTGTACAGCAAAAGCAAGGAGGAGCATGTTACTCATTTACAATAAGTTTTTAATATCTTAAGGCAGAAGAAATTATATGCAAAACTGGAAAAGTGAGAGTTTTTTTCTCTTAGTGTTGTGTTTCTTGGTTATGCTATTTCTAAAGATGACATCATGGTGGATCAATCTAAAATTAAAGAAATCAAAAGCTACCCCTGCCCTAAATCCATCAATGAGGTCAGAAACTTTTATAGCTTAGCATCTTTCTATCGTCGATTTGTTTCTAATTTCAGTGCCATCATGTCACCAATCACCAAGTGCATGAAAAAGGGTGACTTTGAATGGACTAAAGCAACAAATAAAGCATTTAAAGTGATTAAGAAGAAATTGTGTAAAGCTCCAATCTTAGTTTTGCCTGATTTTGATCAAGTGTTTGAATTAGAATGCGATACAAGTGGAGTTATAATAGGTGCTGTTCTTACATAAGCAAAGTGACCAATAGCTTATTTTAGTGAGAAGCTAAATGAATTAAAGAGACGGTATAGCACATATAACAAGAAATTTTATGCAATTGTTAGGGCCTTAAATCACTGGAGTCATTATTTAAGGGCAAAATAATTTATTCTTCATTTAAACCACCAAACTTTGCAGTTTATCAATAGGCACTACAAGTTGAATTGGTTGAATTTCTATAATTATTCTCTTTTGTGTCAAATTATAAGAAAGGAGTAAGCAATATGGTTGCAGATGCTTTGTCTAGAAGGTATGTATTACTTATTATTTTTCTTAGTTTCCAGTTAATAAAAGAGTGTTATACTACTGATGAAAATATGAGTTTGATCGTGGCCGAATGCAAGAAAGGAAGTTTTGAGGATTATTTTGTCCAAGATAAATTTTTCTTTGAGAAAAACAAGCTTTGTGTACTAAAAGAAAGTTATAGAGAGCTAATTATAAGGGAGACTCATAGAGCAGGACTTGTTGGTCACTTTGGGGTTAACAAGACTTTGAAAATTCTTAAAGAATGCTTTTATTGGCCAAAAATGCAGAGAGATATACAAGTAATAATGGCAAGGTGTGGCACATGTTAGAGAGCTAAAAGTCACTTCAAACTAGGCCTTTACACTCTATTAACAATTTTCGAACAGCTTTGAAAAGATTTAAGCATGCATTTCATTGTTGCATTGCCGAGAACACAGAGAGAAAAAGATGCAATTATGGTAGTTGTGAATAGGTTTTCTAAGATAGCACATTTTGTTCCTTGCTATAAAGCTAATAATGCTTCTCATATGACTGATTTGTTCTTTAGAAAAATTATTCATTTGCATGGTATTCTAAGGAGTATTGTGTCAGATCGGGATACTAAATTCCTTAGCCATTTTTAGGGACACTTTGAGAAAAGTTTGGTACCAAGCTTCTCTTTAGCACTTCACACCATCCTTAAATTGATAGACAGACTGAGGTAACAAATCGCACTTTAGAACTATTTTAAGAACTTTGGTGAGTAAGAACTTGAAAGATTGGGATATCAAATTAGCATGTGCTGAGTTTGCTTGTAATAGGTTTTCAAGTTCTACAACTGGACCCTCTTCATTCAAGGTATTGTATGGAATCAATCCTATCACTCTTATTGAATTAAGTTCCTTACTAATCGATAAGCTAATAAGTGTAGATGCAGAGAAAAAGGCCAAAACAATGAAAAAGCTACATGAATCTATTTGGGTCCAAATACAAAAGTCTAATAGAGCCTATAAGAAATAAACCAACAAACATAGAAGACCAGTACATTTTTAGCCTGGAGATATGGTTAAGGTTCATTTAAGAAAGGAAAGGTTTTTGTCCAAGAGGAAGAGTAAGCTGGCACCAAGAGCTGACTGTCCATTTATGGTACTTGAGCGAGTTAGAGATAATGCTTACAAGATTAATTTGCTAAGCGAATCTGGAGTTGTCTCAACTATATTTAATGTGGGTGATTTGTCTCCAAATTTGGAAGATGGTAACCTTGCAGATTTGAAGGCAAATCATCTTCAACCCCAGGAGAATGATGCAAAATTCAGTGCAAGACAAATCCAATATGAATCTATTTCAAGATAAATCAAGCTTTATTTCTATCCTAGAAGATAATTTATTGTAAAATGAGGAAAAAAAAAGCCCAAATTTATCTAGCCTAAGGCCAAATTCATTCAGCCCATAATTTTTTTGATCTATACACTTTATTTGGTTTTAATTTGATTATTTGGAGTAAAATTCATGGAATAGCATTTATGTGATTCTTTAGGAAAGGAAGCATTTATAGAATAGCATTTAAAAGACTTTGGTTGATTACAAGACTTATTTTAGAAGCATAAACTTGAAGCTTTATAGCTATTTATTATATTTAATGCTTATAGTTTTTATGCAAACTTCTAATTTTTTTTTGTATTTGACCAAATTTGTAATGCCTATAACAAGCCTCTTTGTTCCCTTTTGAAGGTTTTAATTGAATAAAATTATATTTTTTTTAGAGTGCTAATCCAAAAATCATATTTTTTCATTTAAATTCTAGCCAAATTTGGTGGTGGATTTCCTTGGCTAGTGGCATTGTTTTTAGGCTTTGGTACTTGGCTTATACTTTAAAATTTACTTATTTTGGAATCATTTAAATAGTGTTAAGAGTTCAAATTTCATCCTTATACACAGTGATGAATTTCAAACATCTAAACTTTTGCAAGACGCATCATTGTTTTTTTCAAGCGCTGTTTCAAAATATTTGATTAAGAGTGGATATTTGCAATTTAAATCAATTTAAAATAAAAATTTTAAATGATTTAAATATTACAATTTTAAATTTAGATAATTTAATTCAATGCAACAGCCTATCACAAATTATAATTGATCTAAATTACGTAATTTAGTTGAATTTGCGATTTGAGTCTTAAATTTAAATTAAAATAATTTATTAATTTTGATTAAATTTAAAAGATAAAATTTTGATTTTAGTTTATTTTTCTGTTTAATTTTAAAATAATAAATTTATTATTTTATTATATAATATTAATAAAATAATTAATGTATTATTTTATTATATTATTATAATATTATAATAATAAGTATATTTAATATTTATTTAAGCCATTTGATTTATCAGTTTATGATTTAAAATTAATCTAATTCACAATTTAAATCGGTAATAGCAATTTGTTAAATATTAATTTAAAAATCAATTTAAAATTTTTTAAACCAACCCAATTCGATTTAAGCATTTTTTTAATCAATTTAAATTAATTCAGTTTAAATTTATCCGCTCCTATATTCTGCGCGCAAAATTCCTTCGTCCGAGCAGATCGTTTGTATTTTGAATGTCTGGACGACAAAACGTTTTTCTAATTTAAATAAGCATGATATGTCGTTTTGATTTCAAGTGCAAAACATTTTAATCCAAGCGGCGTGGGAACTGAGATGAATTTATGCACTAATATCATTCTGCAATCATATTTTTGCAGACACAGGCGGCTTTCTTTACCTCCCGCTAGTGCTCTGCTGCTCACCACCGTCATTGGTGAGTGCCTCGAAATTATCAACGGCCACGATGTCGTCAAAGTCACAGTTAGCGTCACCGCTAGTGGCCAAGAAGGTGGAGCGCACGATGGAGATGTTTGGAGACGTCAGAGTCGATGACCACTACTGGCTCCGAGACGAATCTCGCTCGATCCTTATATGCTCTCTTACCTCATGCAAGGAACGAATACTTCGACGCTGTCATGGCCGGTGTGTTGTATTTTACTTTAAAATGTATCGATTTTTCTTTAAAATTTTGACTCTTTGCTTGTCTGATTATTTCATTTGCTTAGTATGTTGTGGGAGTATGTATGATGCTAGTGGCTTGAAGAAGTGGGAGAAGCAATTTGGATTTTTTGATAATTTTTTGTTTTGAAAATGAATAAACTAACTAGTAGTTTGTTTGTTTTTCAGAGATGGGATATAGTGATTGAAATGTTGTGGAAAATCTTTTAGTAACGAAAAAGATTGAGGAAGAGATGTTTGCTGAGTTGAAACGAAGATTAAGGAGGATGATATAGCTGCTCCAGTCCGAAAAGGGTCTTATTTTTTTTATGAAAGGACATTGGAGGGGAAGGAGTATGTCCAGCATTGTAAGCGACTAATCCCCAACAGTGAGGCTCCTTTTTCTGTGTATTATACCATGGAAACTGGCCCTGGTGCTCCTCCTGAGTAGGTTATCTTGGATGAGAATTTGAAAGCTCAAGATCATGCTTATTATCACATCGGTGTTTTTTAGGTTTACTTGAGAATTCTATTTGGTCTTTCATTAATGGGTTTTGGATGTTTTGTGGTTTACTAATTACTGGTTCTGTTTTGGGTTCAGGTTGGGTTCAGGTTAGGCCGAAAGTTAAGCTGGTGGCATACGCAGAAGACACTAAAGGAGATGACATGTATACTGTGCATATCATTGATATAGAGACTGCAGTTCCTGTGGGGAAGCAACCGGGAATGTTCGATGGGCTGGCAATGAAGCATTGGTTTACATCACAGTGGATGAGATCCTTTGGCCTGATAAGGTAGATGTGGATCTTTTTCATTTCTAGTGCATCTGCCCATCTGAGAAGAGCTATCTGAAGGATGTGATGCTATTGCTTGGCTCTTATGAAAATTACTTGTGAAGCATTTCCATGTTCATTTTTAAATATTTTGTGTATAAATTTCCACATGCATGTTTTGTTCTCCCATCTCAGAATATCTTACTTGGTAGTACTTACGGTGTTTTTCTTTTTGTCTAGCACAAAAATTCAAGACATACAGCTTTTAACTTTGCATGAGGTGGGTCTGCCCAAAATAACCATGTATCGTCTTCTGGCTCCTGCAGAGCCACTAAAAAGCCTTCAAGATGGCAAGTCTATTGAGTTTATTGACATAGCCTTAAATATGGGAAGTCTATTGAGTTTATTGACATACTCAATTGATCCAACAGAATCATCGTTTTCATCCAGCGTATTGCAGTTTCATTATAGCTCATTGAGGAAAACTCCCTCTGTATATGATTATGATATGAACATACAGGTTTCTGTTTTGAAGAAGATTGAACCTGTTAAGTTATTTGAAGAAAGTTGAAAAGTTTTATATTCATATAAAATTTGAGCTTTCCTGTTTTCATTGAGGACACCTCCCTCTGTATATCATGTTTATTATTTGCCCTGCTTATTTCTAGTTTTTTCATAATATTTGCTCAAATGTAAAGTTGGACAGAATCTATACTTTTAATTGTAGTTTAAACTTAATGAATTCCATTATAATTAATCATGTTATGATACCTAGTTTGGAGTATAAGGCAATTTAATTGAAAAAGTTAGTACAATGCTAAAATCTAGCCAAACATGGGCTTCCTTACTATTAGGGTGATTTAAAGTTCTTATTCAGTCTGATACATTGGATTAGCCTCGCTTTTTGTATTCTGTGCTTTGCAATATCTTCAATTTTCATTTTGGTTATTATTTATTCAAATTGATTTGAAAATGGTTTTTGAAACCTTTAGATTATGTTTTGTACATGAAACCAATTTCCCCATACAGACTGCTGGCAGTTGGAGCTATTTATTGCCAATTTCTTTCTTATAGGGGATATTGGTTTCATATTGCAAATTACCCTCTAAAATATGAAGCTAATATATGCACAGTAAAATGGATGGAATAGAGAGGACATAAATAGATAAATAGACACACAGAGAACTTTTGATTATGTTTCGTACATCAAACCAATTTCCCTATACATACTGGTGGCAGTCCGGCTATTTACTGCCAATTTCTTTGTCATAGGTATATTGGTTTCATGTATGAAACATCATCAAAAGTTCTCTCTGTATGTCTATTTATCTATTTATATCCACTCTATTCCATCCATTTTACTGTGCATATATTAGCTTCATATTTGAGAGGGGTAATTTGCAATGCTTTTATCAAGTTATCTAACATCATGAAATGTTAGTCACCTTCTCAAAAGAAAAATTTATGAGCACTAAGTTGGTAGAATGTCTCATGCATACTCAAAAGTCTAATTTGTTAGTGGAAATGAATCAAGAGTAGAGAATTGCATTTCTGTTCTGTTATACATTTCAATTATGTTTTTTGAGCTTACTAATTCGTAAAACTTGCAAATGGAATTTCAATCTAATCTTGTTACTTTTTCTCTTATGTGTTGTGCAATGTATCTCACATTAAGCACTCTTGTCTGCTATTCATTCAGGTCTTGGGAGGTTTTGATACGGATAACTATGTTACTGAAAGGAAGAAGGCCAGTGCTTCAGATGGCCCACAGATTCCCTTATCCATTGTTTATCGAAAGAATATTGTGAAGCTTGATGGATCAGATCCGTTACTACTTGATCGATATGGTTCATATTAGGTAATATTGAAATTGATGCAGCAAAATATTTGTGAACTGCAAATGTCAGTGGTAATCTTAGTAGTACTTTGGGTATTTCTCTGTCAACTGTTACCAAATTCTACTTTGAATGACCAGTGAGAAGTTGAAATCTAGTGTTATAGGCCATCGTTTCCAGTCATGACACGGTTAATATTATGACAAATTCCTGATGTTTGGTATGCACTTCATTTTTTTTTTCTCCTTTTCTTTCCTTCTTTTACAAGTCTTTCTAGTTTATGGACTTGTATTTTTCTTGGAGACATTGCCCTTCCATTCTTCTGGTGTCAGATTACTTGGTGCTTATAATTTGCATGTAATGCTTTTTCTGAACTTTCTTCAAGCTTAATCTTGTGTTGCCAACAGATGTACATAGATCCTAGTTTCTCAGCATCTCGACATTCTCCATTAGATCGTCGTTTCATATTTGCAATAGCTCATATTCTGGGAGGTGGTGAAATGGGAAGGCAGTGGTATGAGATTGGGAAGTTCTTAAAGAAAAAAAGTACTTTCGCTGATTTTGTTGCTTGTGCTGAGTATTTAATAGAAAATCGATACTGTACAAAGGAAAAATTCTATATTAGTGGAAGAAGTGCCAGGGGATTGCCTATGGATGATGTCCTTAATATGAGGCCTGATCTGTTCAAGGCTGTAGTTGCTGTCCCATTGGTTGATGTGCTGATCACAATGTTAGATCCAACTATTCCTCCTACAACATTAGGGTGGGAGGTATTATATTTTCCTTTTTAAGATTCTAAATTTTATTCACATTAAAATTTGAAATAGTTTGCAAATTTGATGGCTAGTTGGCATATTATTTTTCAGGAGATTGATTCTAAATTCTCATTTACATGCCTATCGATCCTTTATCTGTAATTGAGACAAGTCAGGTATTGATCTTCCCAATTAAGTAACATAAAGAAGAAAAAATGTATATGAAGCTGTAAAGTATACACAGAACTTTGCTTTGGATAAAATCTAAAGATTACTTTGTTAATATGTGTTATATGATCGTATGTACTTGTCTACGATTCAAAATTCCCAAATTTAAAGCATTAATTATTATGTGTTCTAGAGGTTCTGTCATGCTTCTCTAGTACTTTGTTTCCATTGTTTCTTCAAGATCTTCATTGATGTTCAAAGGCTGCCACTGTGGCCTTGGTGCTTTTTTTTGAATTGCTAGTGCTGATTTGTTGTTTGGTGAACAAAATTGCTTTTACTACAGGAATGGGGTGACCCTTGGAAGGAAGGTTTTTATTTTTACGTGGAAGTCATATTCTCCTGTTGATAATGTGAGTACTGCATAACTTTGCATCATCTTCTTCTATTGACAATCAGCATCCCCATTCAACTACTAAGCTTTTGGCTCTTGTCCCCGTTTGAATTTTAGTCAATTCGTCAAGGTTCTTTTATGCTTGTACCATGAGATGTGAGTTATTTTACACAGGTTAAGGCTCAAAATTATCCTCACATTCTTATAGCAGCTTGTTTGAATGGTAAGATAAACTCAAAATCTTTTATTTTTTTTCTATATATTATTCTTTGCCACGGAGCGTTTCTTTTAAATTATCTTAGCATAGTATTCCAAAAAGTGGAGATGATGAAAATAAATTAATGCATTTCTTCTAAATCTACTATCCCACAGAGTGGCATCATAAATGTTTAATAGCTGCAATTTCTTTGATTGCTGTCTGCTAGTGGTCAGTTAATATCCTTTTTAGTTGAGTTATTATGAAGAACACTTAAATTAAATTTATTCAGCTGTCTCAGAGATTTTATTTTTGTAAAGGCAAGAACTCTATCAGAGCTCACTCTTTCCCCAAACGCTTCAGTTTACTGGCTTGTTGTTAGGAAAACGTTTACCATTTTACGGACCTTATATTATGATGCTTCTTCATATTAATAAAAAGATTAAGTTTATAAACTGACTTCATTTATTCAAACCATCTTAATCAAATGATATTGTTTTACTAACTATTTTGTGGCATGCATAAATGACTTAATCAAATGATATTGTTTAAAGATGATTTGAATATGCAAATATCTATTACTAATGCTGTATTCAGAATGTCACCTTAGCATTTTGACTCAATATTATACCATTTTGGCATAGCAACGATTAAGGGTGTGCTCGAAAATGTTGTGCTTCTACTTGGCCTTACAACAGTTAAAAGTATCTGGCAAACACCCACTTTTACTTATTAACTAACGTTGCTACTCACCGTCCCAACTATTCAATGCCGCCAAGTTTCTAAATTCTCTTAATCATATGAAACATCTGCAAATAGTAGTTCTCTCTACTTGCTTTTGTTTGATATCTAGTGGGCACCATCCTATTTTAAAATCTATTTTTTTTTTTTTCACGTTTTCTCCCCCACTTGGTGGCAAACATTTTTAAACTGCCCATTATTTTTCAAATTTTTGGTTGTCAACTTGTTGGCACTCTCAATAGTTACCATCATAGATTAGATAGTGATCATTGTTATCATGTAACAAAAGTGCGTAATGCTACATTATGGATAAATCCATTTTGCTATTGATTCTGACAACAGAAATAACTTGGCTGCCAATATTTTTGCGCTCCACAATATTCTTCTTGTGACCGTCTCTGTGTTTGCGGTTAAGTATACGATGGTCAAGCAAATATAGAGCAATGCTCTATAATTGCAGATTTGAGAGGCTTCAAGAAGACGTTTTCACACATACTTTTATGTTGAAGGCGCTAGATATGATTACTGGGCTTGATTCTGGGCAAAGCTGATGACCCAAATGACCATAGCATATGGATGGGTCTAGGTTAGAGCTTTATCCAGAGATACAACGATTACCCATGATTTATTGTTTGAAATGATGAATGATTGTCTATGGTGCGGATTTGAACACTCTTTAGACTTTGCGTTTGTACTTGTTAACTATTTACAATATTTTCAGTTATTTTTGTGCCGAAGATTCCTTGCAATTCAATCAAGTCATTAGTAAAGCGCATTTTTAGTATATTGTGAGGGATATGTCAGTAATCATGTAATAGGCATAATACCAACAGGCCTAAAATTTTGCATAACCTTATCCTTCGATGAAAGCAATAGGCCATTCCGTTCTAAATATTTGACATTTAAAGAAACAAGCATTCCAATGTAAATAGGTAAGTACATACAATAAAGAATAATAACCTTGTAAAATTAAAATGATTCATTCCCTTTTCTTTTTTCTTTTTAAACAGTTATCTATTTTAGAATATAGAGAAGGAAAAAGAAAAAAAAGTATATTTGTGTTGAAAAAAATGAAAAATAAGAATTAAATCATGACTGAAATGAGACAAGCATGTACATGCATTCAAAGATTAGAGATTTATAATCACCGACCTTGAGAACGTAAAAAGGACATTGATCTCTCCCCTTTTTTAAAAATATAATGTGCAATTACTCTTATATCTTTGTATGGTATAATAAAATTAAATATAATTAGTTATTTATCTCATATCATATATATTCTTATTATTAACAATAAAAAATCAATATATATTCAAAAATTAGAATTAAATAATTAAATAATTTACAAAAAATAGGTTTTGTAATTTTTACTAAGTTATTGTTACACCTAATAATTAAATATATATTAATAATAAAATAAATTTTAAAAATAAAAATATTTAATATTTAATAACAGTAACTTAATATGATTTATAATAATAAAAAAATAAATAATTTATTATATATAAAATATAACAGTAATTATAAATTATTGTTTTAGAAAAGAAATAAGTGATTATTTTTCATTCTTTTTATATAAGTGAAATATTTTTAAAACTTAATGATATGCATTAATTGAATATTTTATATTTGTTACTCGTAGCCAATTTTATTTTTCAAAGTGGCCCTGGACTTTTAAATAAAAATAATGTTGCATAATGATTGTTCTCTCTGTAAAGATTTTATTTTTCTTACCCAATCCTTTTTATTTCTTCATTTCTTCTCCGTAGGAAAAGGTATGTTCAGTTAACTGAAAGTGGGTTAGCCTTCAAAATGGATGCTAAACTGCATATTTTCCTTGCAAAGAGAGGCCTAGAATACAAGGAAGAATTCAAAACTTTCCCCATCAACAGTTTCTATTCTCTCTTTTTGTAAACCAATTATCATAATTCTTCTCCTACAAAAACTCCATGAATGCAAAGTGGTTGCTTCAGGTTGCCGTCTTTCTATGTTATCCAGCCACTTGTCCTCTCCTTAGATCTTTATAAGCAAATTACCAGGAATTTAGTAACCCACTCTACATTCAAAAACAAAAAACTGTAATTCATATTCTCTCTGTTACTGTAATCTGGAGAAAAAAATATGGCTTCCAGAGCAATAGTAAGTATCAATTGCCAGACTCAGTAGCATATTTGTGCTGTGAAATAATAATTTCTGAATAATTCTGCTCTTGTCAATTCAAATTCCAGCCTTCTTGGAGATCAATGCTCTCTCAATTGGGTGGAAATCGATCATTTGCAACAGCAACAGGACATTCTACTCATCCAAATGCTAATCAACCCTACAACAAGTCAGTGGATCTGAATTACTCACTTTACAATCAACCCTACAACAAGTCACTGAATCTGAGTTACTTACCTTTACAATTATGAGTATTAAATTAAACAATAGTTTTTTTCAATTCCAGGTATTCGATAACTGGAGAATTTGCACCCGTTTATGTGGTGTTGGGAATGGTAATGGTGGCAGTGACAATAGGAACCCATACAGTGAAACAGCAACTGGTACATTGCCCAAACGTCAGCGTTACAAAGAAGAGAAGACGTGCAGTGTCTGAGGTTGAAGAACCTGGCCATGTCGTGAATTCTTCGGACAAGTTTTTGAACAAATCTTTCCTGAGAAAGGTGGCTCACATACAGGATAACAACCGGACTCTTCCTGATCCTGTCCGCCCGGATCCTTTCTCCCGGTTTGTAATTTTCTTTGATACCAAGTTAATTGAGTCTGAAAACTTTAATAGAAGTTGATATTCTGTTCGGATTGGCAGATCACGTGATGCAGAAACACTAAAGGAGGCAGGAGTCCAGTGAAAGAAGAACTCAAAATCCGAAGTACAAGTTATTGGTCGAAATGGTTCCCTAGTGTTACTAACTCAAAAGACGGTGTCAAAATTGTGTATAGAATTTTGCTTGAATTTGTTTCTTTCCTTTTCATCAATAATTAGTTTTAGTTTTCTTTATTATTCTAATAAAACAGACACCAGACAGCAATTTAAGGTTGAATTATGAATGCAATATTCCAAGTTCAAAATTCAAATGAATTATTTTTTATGAGAATAATCCCTTTTATTTTATTGTTAGGAGCTCCCTGCATTTGTCGATCATACCAAAAATCGCACCCCTTAATAATGTATTGGAAGATTTTTTTACTCCACAAATACGCAAAGAGGATTGAATCTTGATTTTACTACTTCCATAAATACATGCGAAGGATTGAACGACAGGTACCAGCATACCTTAAATTTTGGCACAACCATATTCTGGGATAAAATAGTGGAGCAGAAAATTCTCTCTTTAAAATCTGGTATCTTATTCATCTTTTATTCGAAAAGAAAATTTATTCAAAGTCAATGATATATGGAAACAAAGTAAACCATTAAGTGCCAATAATTCTTGGAATCATGCAAATGGACATATAAACAACTTTAGGAATTTGAACAAAATCTTGGTGAGATTATGACATGACAACCCTTTTGAACTTCCAATTAATTGGTTGCATATTCCAGGTTGTAGATGACCAAAAAGCTTGTATATGATCTCTTCAAAACTGCTCAAAGTTCTAAAAAGAAATTATCAATACTACGATTTCATATTGTATACAGTGAACCAAATTTAAAAGAGACACAAAACAAAACAAACCACATGCAAACAGTATGCAAAACCAATCTAAAGCAACAACTTCCAATATTAAAGTCATTCTTTCAATGCAATCCTTTTTTTAATTATTATTATTATTGATAATTATATATCAGATTGCGGGTCAAAACAGTCCCCTTATATCCAGCGTGTTTCATGAAAAATTAGCACATGGGGGAAAACTATCTTCATTTTAAATACGAAAGTTTAACTTCTGAACAAAAATGATGTTAGTTTATGGGTGCTCTCTATTATGATTTTACTTTTTCCTACCATTTCTATTATGAATCATTTTCTTTCATGAAAAATTGAAGGAAATTAATAGACATATAAAACATGGAAAAAAAAAAAAATTGAGGGTTGGAAGTTGTCCTACTTTAATTTTTCGATTGAAATTTAGTTAATCATAAATTAATGTCAAAATTTGATTACCATCATATATATCTCGATATATACTTATTTTTAAATGGAAGTTGATTTCTAAATTGAGTGCAAGTTAAATTTGATCCTAAACTATCTTAATTATAATTATTTAAAAAATAAAAATTTGATCCTTGAATTATAAACTTCTATTATTGTCACTTTTATAAAGATATAAACATGCACACATTATATAATGATTAAACTTTATAAGCATTTTATTTATTTATATTATTTTAACCTTTTTTTATTGTTCACATTCATGGAATTGCTTCTATCGATATAATAATATATATAAATGTCACTTGACAGCTTGGATATTATTATTTGGCCTTTATTTTAATCTTTTAAGTAAAAATAAATAAATTTATTATTTAAATTTTTTTAATTTGATATTACCCCGTTTGATTTCCAAACTTTTATACTATTTCCTTTTTGTAAAATTAGTTGAATTAATTATTTTTTATAATAATAATTTTTTGCTTATTTACTTTTAAAAAAATGTTTTTATATTTATTACTATTTTATGTTGCAAATTGATCTCTTGATGCTAGAAAATATTAGTTGTCTCTTTAGTGTTTCTATTTATTAGTAGAATAGAATAACAATCATATTTAAAATTTTGATAGTTGAAAGCTTAATAATAAAACATTGAAAATTAAAGTTTGACCACTTAATATATATGACTTTATAATTAACCTTAAATAATTCAAAAAGTAACAAGTATTAAAAAATTAAAAAATATATTTGTAAGTAAGATTGGGTCTTAACAATAATACTAAATATACAAATTTTTACAAAAAATAATATAATAATATTATCTATGTATATTTTATGTGATTTATTTTCTTATTTTTATATAATATTATTACATAAATTTTTAAGAATGAGTTTATGCAATTTTTGTTTTCATTTTAATTTTAACTTATAACTTTGAATATAGATATAGTTAGTTGTAATTGTACTGCGTTGAAAAAAAAAAAAAAAAAAAAAAGTAAATACTGCGATGCAGGCTTCTCGTTGCTGGAAAGTGACCAGACAAGAGAGGAGTGGGGGGCCATGCCTCAATCATGACATTGTAAGTTTTTATTTGGGGTAATAACATTTTAGTCCCTTGAAGCTTTCAGATACAATATTTAAGGGCATGGTTTGGCTAAAAACAATAAAATCATCCCTACCGTTAATTTCAATAAATCTCCATTCGTTCATTCATGGGCAATTTGGTCACTTGAAAAACAAAATCCTCTTGACTTTTCTTTTTCCTTCAAACCATCTTAAAAACCAGGAGATCATCAGAGAAATTTGTGAATTAAACTTCGAAGAGGAATACTTTATAAATTAAGAGTCTCCAAGTTAACTATTATAAAACAATAGTGTGGTGGCTGGAATTGATAAAATATCTATGAAGGATGCAGGGTAAATCTAGTCTTTTAACTTTTTGAAGCTGTAAAGTGAAGACTCCTTGCATTTGCAGGATCCAGAATGAAGGGTTGGCAGCAAATGCTACTCCAAGTTTGAAAAGCCATCAAACCTAAGAGTTGTAAAAACAACAAAACATCGACATTAATTCGAAAGCCAATAGAATTTCTTTTTGAGCCAAATATTCGAGAAGCAGCAAGGGTGGGCTTTTGAATATTGTATATATGAAAAGTATTGTATTTTAGGAAGTATTGTATTTTAAATAGACCTGTGTTATAAAAAATTTAGTTACATAATTAGAAACTATATTTGAGGAGTTTAAAATTGGTTTGATGTAGGAGTTTTGATGTATATATACCGACAGGTTCATCTTTGTGAATAATAGATTAGTCTTTTATTCTAAAAATTCACATAGTATCAGAGCCATGGCTGACGGAAAAGAACAGAGAAAAGTGGAGAAGGGTCAGAAAAAGGGCAAATGAATACTTCATTGTATTATTTGCATTCTTCGGATAATCCTGGAACCATCATCTCTCCTGTTCAATTGAAAGGAGAAAACTATGAAGAATGGGCGTGATCGATGCGCAATGCACTTCGGGCAAAGAAGAAAATTGGATTCGTTGATGGGAGTTTGGAGAAACAGAGTAAAGATTCATTTGAAATCGAAGACTGGTGGATGGTGAATTCAATGCTAGTGGCTTGGATTTTTAATACAATTGAACCTACTTTGTGTTTTATTATAACATGTGTGGAGAATGTAAAGGATTTGTGGAAGGATCTTTAGCAATGATTCTGGATTAGGAATGGGCCTCGTGTCCATCAATTGAAAACTAATACTGTTGCCTGTAAACAAACAACAAGGGCAAACAGTGATTACATTTTATGGGCATATGAAGATGATGTGGGATGAGTAAGTGAATTATGAACCAATACCTACCTGTCGATGTGGACATTGCACCTGTAATATTTCTGCTGAACTTGAAAAAAAAGAAGGGAAGAAGAAGGATTCGTAAGTTTTTGATGAGTCTTGATGATGTGATGTACGAAACTTTGCATTCTAATGTGTTGAGTATGGAACCATTGCCTAATTTGAATAAAGTTTACTCTATGGTGATTCAAGAAGAGAGACCGAAATATTGCTCAAAGTAAGGAGGGACATGAAGAAGTGGGGGGATTTATAGCACAAGCAGGGTTAAGAGCTAAAGCTGCTGTTGTGCGTGCAAAGGACAATAAGAATGGGACTTGTAGTCACTGTAGATGTGCTGGTCATGAAGCTAAAGAATGCTTTCGGATTATTGGCTACCCAGAATGGTGGGGTGATAGACCTCGAGGGAATGGAAAAGGTGGTAATCGAGGTCGTGGAAGAATTAATGCAATTTTCACAAGTCGCAATCGAGGAGGTACAAGAGCAAATGCCACTTGAGCTGCAGCAGGAGAAACTAGCAATGCTACAGATGTTGATCGCAATGGAATTCCTGGACTGAGTGATGAGCAATGGGCAAAGTTGCTTAACCTGCTGAGTGTGACCAAAGCAGGTGGAGTGGAATGACTTTTTGGTAATACAAATTTATTACTAAATGGCTGGATTTTAGATTCAGGAGGCTCACATCATATGACTGATAACATGAGCTTGTTATCTGATGTTCGAGATATTGCACTATATCCTGTCGGACTGCCCAATGGAAAACATACAATGGCTGTGAAAGAAAGAAAACCGTGCTCAGGAAACAATATATATGTGAATTATGTTTTGTTTGTTCCACATATGAATTGTACTCTAATTTCTATAGCCAAATTATTGCAAGAACTAAAAGGCATTGTCACATTTATTGATCAGTTGTGTGTAATACAAGACTGAGCTTCGAGGACTCTGATTAGAGAGGGTGAGCAGTGTGATGGGGTCTATCTTTTTCGATCAACAACACCAGTGTAAACAAATAAAGTCAGTGGAAGAAATGAGAAGGAATTATGGTATCGACAGTTAGGACATCCATGTGAGAAAGCTTTGTCAAATATTTTTGAGACTAAAAGTAGACCTATTGCTGGAATTAGTGATCATGAATTTGTGATATTTGTTATCGAGCTAAACAAACTCGGGGAGTTTTTTCTCAAAGTGATAATAAAGTTGATGAATGTTTTACTTTAGTTCATTATGATTTGTGGGGTCCTTACAAAAAACCTGCATCTTGTGGTGTAATTTATTTTTTGACAATTGTGGATGATTATTCACTTGTTGTTTGACTTTATCTGTTGCTTGAAAAGAAACAAGTAGAACAAACAATTAGGAACTTTTGCACAATGATTGAATGTCAATTTAAAAAACAAGTCAAAGTTGTTCGTAGTGATAATGGGATTGAATTTACATGTTTGAGCCCTATTGGAAAACTCAAAGAATCTTGCATCAAACGTCTTATGGTGAAACACCATAATAAAATGGGTGAGTAGAGAGAAAACATAGACATATACTGAATGTGGCTAGAGCATTGAGATTTTAGGCTCAGTTGCCTATTCAGTTTTGGGGTTAGTGTGTGTTGACTGCAAGATATCTGATAAACAGAACTCCTTCTTCTCTGCTTGATGGGAAGACTCCTTATGAGGTTTTGTTTGGTAAAGCACCTTAGTATAAGCGTCTCAAAGTGTTTGTGTGTCTTAACTATGCTCGACGAGTCACACGTAAAAAAGATAAATTTGGCGAGCGAAGTAAAAAATGTGTTTTTGTAGAATATCCTTAGGGCAAGAAAGGATGGCATCCATATAATGTGAAAAATGGAGAATACTTTGTTTCGCATGATGTGATATTCCATGAGAATGTATTTCCATATGCTGAGGTTAAAGGAAGAGCTGCTGAAATTAGTTATGAACCAGCAATAGATACGGTGATTGATGATGAGATGGATGTTGTTACAACCATAGAAAATGTGTTGAATAATCAAGACATAAACTTGATGAAGGGAGTTGAAATTGAAGAAGCAAAAAGAAGTGCTGATAGAATTGAGGGACTAAGAAGGGATGCTGATAATGTAGGTGGTATAAAGGGAAATGAAGAAGAGAATTTAGGAAAAGGACATCGACAGCCCAAACTATCAGTTTGGCTAAAGGATTTTATGACCTATAGTGCTCGGTGTTTGAAAGACCTCACTCATGTTGAACCTAACTTGAAGCAGAGTTTCTTAGGTATGACTCTTTATATTATATCTAATTATGTGACGTGTTAACTTTTTGCAAAGACATCGGTGTTTTCTAGCTATAGTTAATGCTGGTATTAAGCCTAAGCTATATGCAGAGGCTGTAAAAGACGAGCAATAGAGGGATGTCATGGGACAAGAAATTCAAGCACTAGAAGACAATCGAACATGGACTCTCTAAGAAATTGCCTACAGACAAAAAGGCCATAGGATGTAAATAGGTATACAAGATAAAGTACAAGTCCAATGGCACAGTTGAGAGGTACAAGGCTTGATTAATGATATTAGGTAACAATCAAGTAGAAGGAATTGACTACAATGAAACTTTCGCTCTGGTAATGAAGATAGCCACAATAAGAACAGTATTGGCTGTGGCAGTAGTGAAGAAATAGGAGCTCCATCAAATGGACGTGAATAATACTTTCTTGCATAGGGACTTGAATGAGAAAGTCTATATAAAGTTGCCTTTGGGTTTCTCATCCTCCAATCAAACAAAAGTTTGCAAGTTGAAGAAATCTTTATATGGATTGAGACAGGCTCCAAGGTGTTGGTTCTCTAAGTTAGTTACAACGTTAAAAAGATATAGATTCCTTCAATCTTATTCTAATTATTCTCTATTTACTTATTGCAAGAATTTAACTCGTCTGAATGTACTAGTGTATATAGATGATTTGATTATTGCTGGCAATGATGTTGACGCTATAGATAATCTCAAAAAATATCTTACTTTGTGTTTTCATATGAAAGATCTTGGGTTGCTTAAATATTTCCTTGGCATTGAAGTGGCTTATGGACCTAAAGGATTTTTTCTATGTTAGCGAAAGTACGCACTTGATATTATTACAAAAATCGAATTGCTAGGACCCAAGCCAGCTTTGGTTCCAATTGAGTAGAGTCATCATTTGGCTCTTGCGGATGGAACACTAATGGATAATCCAACACGATACTGACGATTGGTGGGACGATTGATATATTTGACTATCACTAAACCTGAGCTTTATTATTTAGTTCATGTATTGGCTCAGTTTATGCAAAATCTGAGACTAGATCATTGGGAAGCAGCATTACGTGTTGTGAGGTATTTGAAGGGAAATCCTGGACAAGCCATATTTTTGTCATCTGATAGTGATTTTGAGATTGTTGGCTTATTATGACTCGGATTGGACAAGTTGTCCTTCGACTCATTGCTCTTTGACAGGTTATGTAGTGTTGTTGGGTAAATCACTTATTTTTTGGAAGACCAGGAAGCAACATATGGTATCTCGTTCATCCGCTGAAGCTGAGTATCGTTCCATGGCTACCACGACTTGTGAATTGAAATGATTGCAAGAACTTTTACAATTCTTGGGAGTATTTAGTGAAAATTTTACATGCTTTTATTGCGACAGTCGAACAGCGTTACATATTGCTGCCAATCCTGTGTACCATGAGAGAACAATACATATTGAGGTTGATTGTCACTTTATTCGGGATGAAATACAACGACGTAGTGTTGTTACAAGCTATGTGCGTACGAACGAACAAGTAGCAAATATACTAACAAAGGGACTTGGTTGTCATCAGTTCGAACATCTTCTTTGCAAGTTGGGCATTTGAAATCTTCATGCACTAACTTGAGGGGGAGTATTGAATATTGTATTTATGAAAAATATTGTATTTTAGGTAGATCTGTATTGTAGGAAATTTAATTACGTAATTAAGGGTTATATTTGAAAAGTTTAAGATTAGTTTGATATGGAGTTTTGATGTATATATACGAGAGGTTCATCTTTGTGAATAACATATCAGTTTTCTATTCTAAAATTTTACAGTAGAGTTTCTTGAATGTTGGTGAAGTTGTTAAGTTGATATTTATATTTTGAACGAAAAGGGAAAATAAAAGTTAACAGTAATTTTATATGACACGGACAGGGACTTATGTCGAGAATTTTGAAGAGATAAAATCCTTATCTAAAATTATGAGATTACTCCCACTTCTCCCAACAACAAATACGAGCAAACACCAGGTAATGACGACTCACACAGAGACCTTCCCCTGCTACAATTTTTCATGGATTGAAGACTTGGATTACTTTACCATACTATTAGCCCATATTGAACTATGGCCCAAGTCCAATTCTAATAATATACATACTTTTGTCTTTGCACTTGACAAACCATAAGTCGAAAATTTTCACGTTAAACAAAATGGTAATGAAAGAAGAAACAATACCTAATTAAGTACCACAACGAAACTTAGCTTGCAGTAATCAATCTTCAAGTACCATTTGTAAAAAAATTTTTAACTACACTGAACATAATCTGTGACAGAGCTAGAAATATAGACTATCACGGTTAGTATTTCTTTTAGATCCCATGTCTTTTATGATCTAATCTTGACTTCTAAAATTCAAATAATTTTTATATAGGCTCTTCAAGATTTCATCCTTCCGCTTCTCAGTCATACAAACTTACTTTTACTAACCAATTTTGAATTTGAGAAGTTCAGCAAATTTATTTAATAAAAAATTAGTTTATTTGATTAATTATATTAGTTTTTTTTTTTTTATATTTGGCACATTAATTTTTTAATTTATATTTCTTTATAATTATATATTATCATAACCAATTTATTTTTATTTTTTCTTAGATAATAATTGTACTGATAATATATTAAAAAAATATGAGAAATTAATGATTTTCTTAATAGATATAATAAGTCGTTGTTGACAAGTCAAGCTATCTTTGTGAATTTATTAACACCGACTAAGCAATTACTTTCTTTGAATGCGGGCGCTGGTACAAGCATCTACTGAAGATATAATATGGTGATGTAATAAAAATTAATTAAAAATATTATTGAACTCTATTCATTTTATTTATTTTTATTCGTAAATTTAATTAAATAAAAAATATTCGTGCTTGTTTTGCTTGTTGCCAAAAGCTAACCAATAGAACGAAATGATGAGAAGAAAGAATTGAATGAATTCTTTCCTAGTAGAATAGCTGTGCCGTTTACTAATTGATGAGATACTTTAAAAATTTATTAAATATTTAATAATTTTTTATTATTATTATATTATATTTAATTATAGGTAGGTGATAGTAGTTTGGTAACATAATAAAAATTATTTTTTTGCATCATGGGATAAGGGTGGGGGTGGTGTGACGAAACTTTCTTAATCATTTAATATTAATTATTAAATATTTAATTAATTTTATATTTATAATAATAATTTTAATATTTCAATAATAGATGATAAATAATTATCTAAAGTTTTTTTTTTATTTTATTTTATATAAAAATAATTGTGAAGCTGTTACTTCTTAGAATGTCCGGCAAGCCGAAATTATATGAATTTTAATATACAAGTTTTTCGACAATTTCCATTGCTTTAAAATGGATATAGAGAGAAATTTGAGAAAGCAAAGGATAGGTATAAAGAGAACAGGGTCAATGGAGGCTTACCACATTACCAGAAGTGACTATCAGAAAGAGGAAGAGTCAGAAGACGACCTCAAACTTAAGTGGAAGATGTAAAGAAATTGACAAACATCATTTCATTTCTTCATATTTGTTAGGTGATATACTTATTATGTTTTATACATATACAGCTTTGGTAAAAATTTTAATAATATTTTAGGACATTACTGTGGTTCTGATATTTTCGGTTTAGTCTGATTCTGTCCATGATTGAGGAGTAATAGAAGAGTTGGCCTTATTGATTTATACCAACCAGATAAAGACGTTGATCTTTTTTAAATCAGACACGAAAGAAACGAACTTCAGTTTTTATTTGCTGTTCCAATTGAGATGGACACTTTCACGCATATAGAACCCTGTATTTTTTTGTTTGAAAGCAAAATATTGAGCGAGGACTGAGAAGAGAAAGAGCCTGGCGCGGAAACTCTGCACTATCTAGCTCTGTTGCTCTCCGTTCCTCTCTGTTACACTCATCGTCTACCAACATGTCCGACGAAATAAGATTCAACCAAAAGAACTGCCGCCAACCCCTGCTAGTCCTTTCATAGGTCATTCCAATTATTCGGAAAACTTGCTTCTGTAGCTTGCACCCGTTGCGACAGAGCACCTGTAGCAAAATTTTTAAAATTTTTAATTTTTTAAATTAAACATATAAAAATTAATCAAATTTATATTTTTAAGTGATTTTTTATTTTATTGAGGTTAAATTAAAAATTGAAAAAAATAAGTGTAAAAATAGATAAAATAAAATAGAGTAAAATAGAATCGTTAAAAACAAAATCAAATTATTTATTTAAAATAATCAGAAAAATAATAAATTTTATTTGAAGGTTAAAAATAAGTGACTCCTAAAAATTAATTAAAAAATTAAATTTTTATTATAAAAATTTATCACCCAGTAAATGTTACATAATTTAAGATAAAAAATTTAAGGCATTAATTATGTTATAATATTATACTTTGTTAAAAAAAATTATTTTACATGAAATAATGAATGGATAAAAAATAAATACACTCATGTCATGTAACTTGCTTGAAATGTTTCACATTGGTGCAACTAGTTTTCAAGTCTTAAAGGAGACCTATTAGAAAGTGTTGAATCGAATTAATGTTTTTGGAATAAAGAGAAAGTTTAGAATGAATGAAATGTAATTATAAAATGACGTTTCGTTGTATCTATATTTATTTTATAATCCTTAA
>JAWDEX010015724.1:0-34406 GCA_035221805.1 Trichilia hirta
GGCTTCCCCATACATGGATCAATAAAGTAGGGCTCTTAACGCCTTTTCATTATCTGGGAGGGAATCTCGAGAGTCTTCCCGTAAGAGCTTAAGGAACGAATGTGTCAAGTTAAGAGTATGCGGAAATTGGGCTATTAGGGGCCAACTCATAAATTCGAATGATGCTCTTAACTCTGATGTGGTTGAATTGTTTAATTGTATACTTTGGCAACATACTGAAAATATTTATATAATATGGAGTTGAAAGTGGTTGGAGGCATGATGATTAGAAATTTCTTAGAACTCATTGAGCTCGATACATTTATGCTTAAGTTAGTGACTTCTAAGTCCTACTGCAAAATGTATTTCTTCACTAAGTTTTGATTGTACATATTGCTATTATTTTTTTTTTTTTTTTTATGCATATACATATTTATTATTTTTTATTATTCACAAATTGGAATGCATTTGATTTAACCATTTCATTATCATTTTATAATCATAAGGTGAGCTCTCTTTGGTAGATGTTCTGAAGTACTGTATATATTTTATTATAAAAATTCACATATTTTAGTTCATCTGATTTCTTGCAGGTACTATCCTATGATCAACTAATGCAGGAGTTAGATGTTACAAATGTTCGAGAACTTGAAGACTTTCTCATTAATGAGTGCATGTATGTGGTAGGTATTCTTCTATTGTTTCAGCATGTACCCCAATCCTGATCACTCAACTGTATTTCGTTATAATTTTTCTGTTGTTAATAACACTTTTATTGAACACAAAGTGGTGAATAATTGTTGTGTATCTTGAAAATTTTGCATGCAGTATTATACATGTGGAAAAATTACTCATCATTTTTTAATGTTTGATATATGGTTTCAAATGGTGACTCAAATTTCGCGTATCACCTTCTGGTGGTAAATCTCTTTTTTGAAACCTTTTCATTCATTTTTATTTTGAATTATGTAACTCATGATTTCAATCACAAATTGAATTTGTTTATTGTTGAAGTCTTTCTATTCAGAGCTCTTTTTGTTTCCAAGAGTTACATATTTTGCATACACACTCACATGCACTAAATTGTCATTTTGGGTAAGGAAGGAAAGTAAGGGACAGGTGGAGGGTGGTTGGGTTTGGATAAGTTGTTGAAAATAGAAAAGTATGATTATTGTCTCTGGAAAGAAGTGGGAAAAATAAGAAGTTGCTGATTTTCTGACTTCTGTTCATTTTCCTTTCTGTTAGGGGATAGTTAGAGGAAAGCTGGATCAATTGCGGAGATGCTTTGAGGTATGAGTTCACTATTGTCACTAGGAATTGACTCCTTTCTTGTATTGAAATGGACTAAACTGCTGCTTTTTGTGAAATGTAGGTGCAATTTGCTGCTGGAAGAGATTTGGGGCCTGAACAGCTTGGAAGTATGATACTAACACTCTCAAATTGGTAAAGTCTCTAACTCAAATAGCGCGTACAGAACTTCTCTGTTTTTCAGTTGTGTGATTGTTGAAGTGACCACAATTCATTTGCATCCAAGATATAGTTTTACCTTGAGTAAACAAAAAATCATGGTGCACCTCTGACCTTGATATTCAAGCATGTCAGGAGCATGCTGTAATTTCAGACAACTTTCTATTTTGTAAATGACATTTCTTATGATTCTTTGCTTGTGGGCTAGTAGTTGCTGAATTAACTGACCAGTTGAAGTCAAGTGCTGTTCCATTGGATTCTCAGACACAATTTGTTTATTTAAATTTTCTTTTATGAAAATGTTGAAATCTGACCAATCTTTTGTATACGTCATCCATCTTCGTGACAATCTGCCATGCCTTTTGTATCTAATATGTTTGTATGAATAAAATTATAGGTTGACTACGTCGGACAATCTACTAGTATCAATTCAAGAGAAGATAAAATGGGCAGATACTATGAATGAGTTCGACAAGAAACACCGGAAGGATCTTGAGGATAAGGTGGAAGATGTAAAGAAGTCCCTCTCACTCAAGGTCAGTTGAATCCAATTTATTGAACATTAGTAACATATAATAAGTTGTAAAGTTGGATGGCAGAAAGAGAAATGAAAATGTCTAATTTATTTATTTATCTTTTAGTTTTGATTCTACATAAGCTTCAACCATTGGCAATCCATATCATATGACTTCGATTCTTTGATGTGAGATGGAGTCATTCTGAATGTAGATTCTTAAATGGAACTCATTGCCCAGAATGAGAGTAGGAAGGAATGGTTTTCCATTTTTCTTTTGTTTTCTGAGGTTGGGGTCTATTTGGTTGCTTATTTTTCCAACCTATGCCAAGAACTTATAACACATGATGCTTTTTAAAAAAATAAATAAGTTTGTGGGAGTGGGGGAGGGATCCATGTGAATGCCATCCAAAAGAGCCGGATGGGAACTCACTGTATTTTGGAGTAATACTTTTTGCAAACTTTAGCTTTTGTTTTCCTCATCTCTTTTCCGTTTTTGAGTGGGGATTGGAGGGTCAGGTGCTCTTACATGTGTGGATGAAGTAAGAGGAATCAGTGACGTGAGTTCTTTATCTTGACAAATCTACATAGAATTTTGGGCTTAGAACTATTCAAATGCCGAGATATGTTGGTCGATGTGTCTTACTTACGTTGTGGCAGAAGTTACACACTGTAAGCAGGCTGACGTTGACTTCCAAGGGCATGAGGAGACCTACTCTGAACCTGGTGGAGTGATGGATTATGAGGAAGACCGTAGCCGACCCAAGAGGTACTATTATATCCTTTCACAATTTTTGACTTCCAGAATTTTTTTTATTAAGAGTGCACAACTCAAATTTTGTACCTATAATAGATGAGAACCAGGTCTTAATTAATTTGCCTTTGAGTTGCTTTTGACTTGCAAAGATGCAGGAGGCGACATCCATTATCTTGAAGATAAAGATAGGAATGTGGGATTCATTGGACGTGCGTATGAGGTAGCTTGCCACATTTTGGACAGGGCAATACAAGAACTGGGATGATTTCTGCTCTTAGGACATGGCTAACTCTTTGATAGTGAATTTTTCCATTGTTGCTTGAGGCTGATGTCTGAGAATCGTTAGCCCTTCTTGAACCCACTTTTATTTCTATTGAGTTGCCAAGAGCAATATACTGTGGTGCGGATAAAAGTTTTTAATAGTTAGATACTAAACTTGTAATTTCTTTTATTTATTTTGGTGCACATCATAATGCAATTTGTGCGGAAACGTCTACAAATATGCTTGTAATATCTGCTTGATGCTTCCTGCGTTTAACTATTCTCATTGCTCTTTCCGTACATACGATTTTTTTAATTAAATTGATTGTGAAATTAGCTGTTCTTTAATTATTCATTGTTTATTTGAACTTGATTATGCAATTCCTTCGGTATGTTTAGGAGGACATATTTCTAGGAATAGCACCTTCGCTTCTACTGGATTTACTCTATTTAATTTCGGAGTGAGCGCAGGGAAAGAATTCTATTGAGTCACACTTAATTTTCAGTTAATCGTCCTGTTCTATACATTTATGCAACTTCAAGTTTTCTGTCCCTATAAGTAATTGCTGACCTCGGTCAAATAAATTTTTTTTTTTTTTCTATAAAATTTAAAAATACTCTGATTCGTTTTTATTTTTTAGTTGCTAATTGATTATTAAAAAAATATTTTATTTTTAAGTTGTAATAAAATATCTTTTTGAATAATTTATTAGTAATTATCATAATATTTTAAAAAAAATTTATATTAAAATATGTATTTTTATGAAACTTCGAAGTTCCATAAACCTTTTTATCTCAAATTATATTACTATGAAGAGTGAGTGAACTGGTAAACATCCAATTGTGCCTGGCAATCATGGACAAGGTCTTCCAACTGGGTAGGGACGGTTTTAGTTTTATGGTAAAATTGTTACCCATTTTTCTCCCTCCTGCTCTATACAGCCATCGCCGCCTTCTCATCACATCACGAGGATTCAGTTTAGTGAGAAGTAGTCAAGAATGGCTATTTCAGGGTTTGATGTCCAATGTCGGTTATTTGTTTAGAGGTTTCGTAAAACTCATTTAAATTGTGATAATATAAAAATAATAGTTTTTTAGTTAAAAATATTGTTTATAATTATTTTTTTTATATTTTTAGATATAATAATAAAATTAAATGTATTTATTTATTTATTTTATGTCACTAAAATATACATATTTATTACTACTATTAACAGTAAAAAAAATTAACTACATTCTCCATATTAAAATTGAATAGTTAAAAAAAATCCTAGAAAATAATTTTTATAGTTTTTTATTAAATCATTTTTAATAATCTAACAATTAAATATATATTAATATTAAAATAAAATTATTACATATTTAATTATTTTTTATTTATTATAATAACTCACTTCTGCAATTTTACTTTTTTAAAACCCTTAATCCTTCGAATATCTATTTTATTTTTTGTTAATAATATAACTCTCTCAAAAGACTTTTATGGCTTGTTAACACCATATCTTTCATTTAACAATTTTTTCATACCTTTCACTCAATAATGTAAATTAAAAATTTGTTGATTTACTGTTTTTTCTATGCTTCAATTAAAAATTTAATGAATCGAATAAGCTAAACATTCATATAAAAGGTTTGTCTTTGCGATTTTGCAAGACATGTTACAAGATAATATCTTACATACACGGCATGTTGCAAAAGGATCATTTGAGCAAACATTTTAGAAAAGAAGATGACTTGAGGATTTTATTAGGATAAAATTTTTCCTTTTCAACTTAGTCAAGAGTCAGACAAATAAAATTTTAGTCAATCTGCTAAATCTCATGACAAGAAATTAAAAGAATATCATATGTCGAGGAAAATTAATTTTATGTACCCTATAAAATTGATTCCTTTTTCTTTTTACGAATATGAATTAATCCACCACTTTCTCAGCCTAAAGAACTAGCAGATGCCAAGGAGAATGAATCCGACGGCTCTGTTTGAGCTCACCCTTACCGGCTCATAGCCGTTAAGGCCGATGAGGTGTGGAAAATTTTGCTTAGCTTTTGCTATACGCAACTTGGAAGAAGCTAGCTCGATCGTAAGCCAGAACTGCGTCCCCCGGCTTCTCCTACGTCCCAAGCCAAATTCTGATGCTATTCATGTTCGGATCTCTTATCTTCGCCGCGTACTTCCCCCACCGCCTCCTTGTCACTCCCCTGTATTGCCGGTCCTTCCCGGCACTTGAAACTCAAGCAACAACGCCATTTTTTGAGACGCTTCTGGGTTACTGAAATTCAATCCCGACGAGCTCCATTATAACGTTAATTATTTAAACAAATTTAATGAAATTTCATAGAAACGCTAATTATTTTGACATTTTTTTTTAATACAGTCTCGTCATTTCTATGAAAATTCAATATAACCAACAATGCATGAAAAATATTAAGCATTCTATTCATATATTGGTTTTATGATATTATTAATGATTTTTTTATTTAGTACACGAAGTGGTGAACCGTTTTATTATTTTTTTTTTATTTACTTGTTATTATAAGAAACGTTGCAAATGAAAACTTAATTAAAATTAAAGGAAAATACGTAAGAATATTCCTTCTCATTATCATGTAATGTAATCATACGGGAACGTGAGATATGATATATATTATGAATACTTTTAATTTTATTCTCTTAACTATAAATAAAATAGTCAAGGATTTTTTTTGAAAAAACAGAGTTAAAAAAGTATAAAAAAAAAAAAAAAAAAATTAAACCTGAACGAGAGTGATGTATGTATACAAGTATCGACACTGTATTTGGTCCTTTCTTTGAATTTTTAGATAACTGTGTTGTCCCATTCCTTGACGCGTTCAAATTTACAAGTGACCAATTTGTTCACGTGTGAAAATCGAGTCGACTGTGTGTCTTCTCTCTCATTTCTTTGTTAATTTGCAGTTGGTTAGATATTTGGTTGTAAGTCAATGATAATATAAAAGTTAGAAATATATATACATAGATCCAAATGTTTGACTCAGCTTTAATACGATCCGTGATGATTAATTTAATGAAATAAATTCATATTAACTAACTATTTTCCTAATATTTACGAATAACAGTAGAATTTATTATTCCATTGTATAAACTCTACTTCATTAAGTAATTCAACAAATTTAATATATATATATATATAAGAATTTAATTTTTACCAAGGTTCTTATCCTAACCGTATATAGACCAACAAATCAGTAAAACATCACAACATCTTTCTCCGATTAAGCTTCTGAGATTCGCCCTGTCGCGTTGAAGACGAAGGGGAAGATTAAGAAGAACAAGAAGTAGCAGCCTCTGAAAATCCATGCTTATTCGTAATTGGAGCCAGTTCAATATAATATCTAACTAATTGAGGAAAATTAAGCTTGGTTTTGGAGCCGCGAATCTCGAAAGCAGCTCGATCATAAAGCCAGCACTGCATTCTCCGGCATCTCGTAGGTTCCAAGGCAAACCATTATTTCTTCTTCGGATCCTAATCTCCACCGCATATTTTCCCCACGGCCTTCTCCTCACTCCCCTCTAATGCCAGTCCTTCGAAGGCGCTTGAGGTTCATTCGCCACCGCCACCGCTGTCGTCTGAATCACTTCGCTGTTATGCGCTAGTTTAATTTGCGAATTGCATAATTCAATGCTGAATTGAATGCAGATTCAAAATCATCGGAGAAAAGATCGTATCTAGAAGATCCAAATCAGATGCAAATAAGGTACACTGTTGATACATTTTTAAATTAGTGCAACAAAAATTCAGCTACCGGTCGATTCATTTCTCTTCTGCAATTACTTTCTGTTGCTCGATTTCTGTTTGTTTCCCGTTAAAATTTTGCGACACTATTGTTTATAAATATAGGTTTACAGAAGTAGCTTCCTCTCACTTTCAACTCGTCCTAGAAATTAATATCATCATTAATTTTACTCTTATTTTTTTATTTCATAAAAAAAAAAAAAAAAAATGAAGTCCTTTCTTGCGTTTCTATGAAATTTCATTGGCTCATACTTCGATCATTGCATGGAACGAGCATAATTTTCACGTGTTGGTTTTAGTATTTATTTATTTTTATTTTTCAAGCATAACATATATAATATTATCCCTTTATTCAGCGATCAACCACGGTGTTTTATTTATTTACTTATTTAATGTTTAAAAGAGGAGGAGCAAGCGGTTGTGGCCCATTTTACTGTAGCTTAAATCACAATTATTGATATGTTACGATTATAGGTGGGGTTCATTTAGAATTTTTATGCTTCTATTGTAATTTTAAAATATATTTAATAATATAAAATTTTAATAAAATCCATTTATTTCTTAATAGTTAACATATTTTAAAATTATAATACAAGCATGACAATTCTAAACGAAGGCCATATTAATAGTTTTTATCCCACAAAAGCTGTTACTACCAAACAAAGCTCATTTTGCATATCTGAATATTCGTATTTTAGAAAATGAGAATTTGTATATTATTATCAGTAATTTGATTAATTTAATAAAAATGATATATGAATTCATATTTTATAAAATCTAAATACCTACGTTGAATGATAATCACATACATTGTATTGATACGTATGAAAGGGACATATATATTATGTTCTTATATAGCAAGGCCCATTTAGTATGCCGGATAGAATTGAATAAAATAAGATAAAAGAGAATAGAATAACATAATATTATATTTAATACTATGCTTTATTAGGTGTAGCGTAGGATTAGATTAAATTTTGCATGTATGTGTGTTTATATATATATTAAAATTATTAAAAAGTTATATAAATATTAATTTAATTAAATAATTTTTTATTATTTATTCAATAACTAATTTATTTAACTCAGTTTAAGTAAAACTAATTAAATATTATACTATAATTATTAAATAAAACAAGTCTATGTTAGTATAAGACTTGTATTGACAGAATTTTGCATTATTAATATTAATCATTTAAATTAGTTATAAATATTTAATTTATAATTTTTTTATTATAGTATAATATTTTAATTATTATATAAGTTTGTTTATATTAGAAATAAAAAAATAATTCCACAGGATAGACCATAAAAAACATGGGATAATTTTATATAGTGATTGTGGGACAAGTTGGGGGATCCAGAAGGAACCTACACACTTATTCCAATCTAGTTTTTCTTCAAAAGTAGTAACAAATGCTACTATCCTTATACCATAAACGAAACGGGGCACACAAGAAGATAATGCTGATAGCTAATGAATTAAGGAAAAAAAATAACAACATAATAAGGATGTTAAAGCAGATGACTTTTTATGTCACAGATCCCATTTTCAGTTTAAATTAAAAGAAACAATGTTAATCGAGCAAATGTAAGAAAATTTATATGTTTCTAATTTATCGACATCAGTACATGGAAGGCTTAATTGATGAAAATCTATCACCAAAACTAGAATCTTATATCAAATTATCAATAATATTGATAGAAAACGTACCTGAATCCATTGTGATACAGTAAATTAGAATTGTTAGTCTCTTACGTTTAAACCCGTTGTCTTATAAAGAGAAATCTTTACTTGACTTAGTGCTAGGATAACAGAGTGAAAATACGATGAGTTTAGACTCAGGACCTCAACCTATTTAGTTGGATGCGTTCTTTACATAGCAATGATATAGGTTATCCAAGCTATAGATTCTATTAAGTTCCTTTTTATTTAAGTCTTTAGGGTAAGGTTTTTTCGTCCTTTTTTTTTTTTTTTTTTTTTTTTTATCTTTTTGTTTTAATTAGATTTGTATCTCAGTAAGTCTTATTTTTAAAAGAATTGCAATTAGAATATTTATAATATCAGTAGACTCTAGTGTACGTATAAATTCTGGGTAAACCTTTAATTATAATATTATTATATCATTTATTATAATAACAATAATAAGAAAATGATACGTCACCGACAAATTCGAAATATAGGTCAGTATCACATTAGTAAAATTTGAACTTCTTGCTATGAAATTCCTCGTGAATCCCCTAGGTAAAGGTAATGATGTTAAAAAGAGCAATTAGTTTTCGATTTTTATTAAATTTGTCAATTTGAATAATTCGAAAAACAAATTTGTACAGTAGATACATTTTTCTATTTCGGCATTTTGATGAATTCGCTGCTTTCTCCGCTTGAAGAGCTATCATCCGACAAGGAGAACAAATCGTCCGGCTTCGGCATGCGGCGTTTCGGTCTTACTCTTATCGGCTCGTAGCCGTCGACACTGATTAGATGCGGAAAATTAAGCCTAGCTTTTCAGCCACGCATCTTAAAAGCAGCTCGATCGTAAGCCAATGCTGCATCCTCTGGCTTCTCGTAAAGCCACATTCTCGCTCCATTCTTCTTCGGATCCCTAATCTCCGCCGCGTACTTTCCCCAATGCCTTCTCCTTACTCCCCGGTAATTCCAGTCCTTACGCGGCGTCGTTTTGGACGTCGCAGTTTCGGCAACATTGGATATGGTAGAAAGAGAGCCGAGTTTCATTGTTGTAATCGCAGCACCACTTGGAGGATTACTACCACTCCTGGAGCTGGAACTCTGGCCATACAACGACGTATTATTGCCGGAATTCCTTTCTGAGAAGTCGTACGTCCATTCAACAACATCATCGGAAAGAAGATACTTGCAAATGGAATCTAGAAGAGCCAAATCGGATTCAAATAAATTTCTCTCTATGTACATTTTTTCTGGTAAATTAAAATTAATTCTCTCAGAATTTTTTGTTGTTGTTGTGCAGAGTTGGTCGTTTTGATTCAATTTGTGAGTTCGATTATTTATATAGGTTTACAGAAGTGGCATTCAAATCTCAACACGAGATCAAAATTAAATAATTATTACTATTATTATAGTAGAGTTAGTTCATTTTGTTTTTCAATGAATTTTTATCGCTTCTATGAAACTTCCTTGGCCCATAATTTCAATATGCATGGGATAAGCATATTATTCACGTGTTTGTTTTAATATATGTATATTTGAAGCATCGAGAATTATAATTTCCTTATTGTATATTACACATCTCCATGCTTTCTATCTCCTATGTAAGTAAAATATTAATTAAAATTTGAACGAGGTTTGCCATAGAAAGAAGCTAGTAATTACCTGATTATTAAAATTTCCCCTTCTCTTTTATTTTATTTTTCATATTCAAATCTATCAACAGAGTGCGTATTGCTTCTTTTCCACTGTGCAGATTCCTGACATTATCACGTTCCAGGTCTAGGAAATTATCACGAGGTAATGACACTTATCTCTATAATTTTAATTTATTACAGATACTCTTATATTTTATTTTGTTACAGATTTTTTCTGCATTTTCAATTTTTTTCAGTTGCCCCCTGCGAGTGCGGTCCAATTCCATCCATAAAACTTTCGAGAGGAGACGTAAAATTATAAAATCTTGCGAAGATTCCGTTTGAAACTTGTAAGACAAAACAGGGCAGTTCATCTTTAATTTTTTGAAGTTAAAACTGATTAGGGACCACAATTCCGAAATTTGTAGGTCAAGCTTTTGGCGAGAAAGGAATCCATCTCCGACGGCGCCTATCTAGCCAGCCGACCGAAGACTCTTCACTCCTCAGCTCGCTTTTGAAGAAATTGTGGTTGTTTCTTAGATCGGGGTTGGTTCGACTTTGCTGCGTTGAAAGATACAATACTGTAACGAGCTAACTTTCTTTTTTCATCGTCGTTTTACATCTCTAATGCTTCTGAAATTAGTTTCGTTGAAAGAAATTAGGGTACATGACTATTGTGCGTCTGTGTCACGGGTCTTCTTTTGGGGTTGATCTTCTTCTCCTTTTCTTCCTGCGTTTTAGCTCTCGATTTTATTTGATTTTTCGCTCTATGGCTCTGAACTGGAAATTGATCGAGTGCTGAGCTGATGCGGTTTCTCGTTTCTCCGGAGGCTGCAGCCATCACCATACAGCGTCGTATTGGTGGGGCTCTTGTCCATTTTCTTTTAAAGTTAAAATGTGTGATTAATAGTACTATATTATTTTTCTTTTAACACTTAAGCAACATTTGTTTTGCGGCCTAAATGAATATAAAAGAAAAATGCTAAGAGTTGAAATTCATATCCAAACTCATTTTTTATGTCAACAAGGGTACCGTGATTATTTCATATTAAAAGACAAAACTTCACATCCATTTGATGGAAGAAATTGGACGGCAGGGGTCTTTGTACCAGGTTAAAAGTGCAAAGGTATCTATTGCAAAACAAAATTCGGAGGTATTTGTAATAAACTGAAAGTATAGGGGTTAAGTGTCATTACTCCAAATTATCATGCTTTCTTCTTCTTCTCCCCTTTCTTTACTTCCATATTTAATATCGATTTAATTAATATATAAAGCACTGCGTAGTTTGACCTCTCGGGAGAAAAAGAAACTACAAAAACTCCCCATGCGGCTGCAGCCGAGCAAGGTTTCTTATTGCTCTCAGAAGAGGAGACGGGTTATATTAAATTTTATTCTTTTAATTATAGCGGAGTCCATTAATAGATGTCTATAAAAATATCCTGATGCAGATAGGAATTATCAAGAGGAATAAAAGCGAGAAAAAGAATATCAATCATAAGGGAAAAAAATTAAGTTTTTTTTGGAGTACTTCGGTTTTAAATATATATAATAGAATATAAAATCTAATCTCTCATTGTATAGGACTAATTTCTTCAGTTGCAAACCAGGTCTATCTAGGCAGTGACGGAGCCACGTAATCCCAAGAAAGAAAATTTCGTTCAGGTGATAATAAGAATTAAATTCAAGCCCTTTTAAATTTACGGTCAGTCCCGATTAAATTACAAAATTTATTTCTTACCTTTTAATCCTTCTAACTATTTCAAAGGAAAGAGGTTCGTAAAATCTCTTTCTTATAAATTTTTTTCTGAAATTTTAAAATAAACATTAAACATTTCAAACTTTTTTGTTTTTATTTTAAGTTTTGTGTTAGAGTTTTTAAATTAAAATTTTAACTTCAATGTCTAAAATTTTTAAAACTTTGTGTACATAGTTAACTAATCTTACATTGATCTATTTTATCTCATCCTTTATGTTGATAATATTTATCGATTTGAGACTGATTTTAGTTGACGCTTTTCGATCCTAGATTTTATTAAGCAAAAGGCCTAGTTCGACATGGCCGTCTCGATATTTCGACACCCATCTCGATTACCGAGACGACCCTTTCTTGATTACCGAAGTAACTCAACGCCTCATCTAAAAACAGAAATTATGGATGGGACCGATAAATACGCTATTTAAGTAACTATTTAGGCGTCCTATCACGTTAGATAGTGTCGTGCACTGCAGGTTGTAGACACTCATTGTCACCAGATCTAACATAAAGGAGTGATAAAAAGATTGACCCAACCACTATACCTACTCCTGTCTAATCAAACTCTTGTTCTCCAATGCTCACACATGCAGAGACACTATAAAGAGTGAAGGCAATGCATGTAGCAGGACTTCTGGCGAGACTTCTGATTTTTCTCCTTCTTTTGAGAATTTTTAGAAAAGGCTATCTTTGAACAATTAAGAAAGAGGTATTCCACCCACAAATATTTCTCAAGCCCAGCCTTTCGGGTCAATAAAACACTCAAATACAAGTATTTTCTCTCTTTTTATTTGGTCCTGCTCCATTCACTGACTTGAGCGTCAGAGTTTATTCGCCGATAATTCGGTTTCATTCCTAGCTCGTTCTTCTGTGATTTCAGATAGTCTTCGAGGAGGTTCTCTGTCGATCGTAACAGTAAATCTGTGTGATGTGCTGAATCTTTCGTTCTTATAAAATTTGGGCATCATCAATATTAAAAATATAAATATTTTGCATAAATTTTTATTATAATATTATATAAGCGTCATGTAAAAATTGATAAGTGACTGTTACATCACATCATCGTTAATTTTAATTGATTTAGAATATTAATTATTTTGGATATTAGTTGACATGGTAGGTAGAGTAAGAATAATACGTCAACTTTCATATTATCTCGGATATAAATTAATATTTTAAAAAATGCATAAAACAATAAAATTATTAGAAAAATGTAATACTACGAGAAGTATTTTTAGTGTTTATGCGAATTTTATCAATTAGATAATAAATTTTATAATTTTAAATTAATTAATTATTTTATCTTACTATTTAATTGTTCAAAATCATATCATTATTTGACATGAAGATTAAAATACAAATCGAAATGATAATATTATAAAATTATATTAAACTATATATAATCAGAAATTAATGATTAAAAAGTGTCGGTGATGGTAATATATCTTTCTAAATGAAAGTGCAACTTTCATGCAAATTTTATTGTAATAAGGCTTCTAATTTGATAATACTAATTGGCAAAGTGTATTCCCTTTGATCAAATATGAGTCAAAGGAAACGTAAACTTTTACAGGACAACATTAGATGGCCAAAAAAGAGAAGTTGAAAGCAAAAGGAATCGATAATTGTAAAAAATACTATGTTCAACCCTACTTGTTTTCAAATTATCCCCTCTTCAATTCTTTCTAAAGTAACTCGTCTTAATAAAACGAATAAAGGGCAAATATATATTTTAGTTTTTTAATTCGTAAATTTGGAAAAAAATAAAAATAATGCGATATATTAATAATTATGATTAAGAAGATATTATTATAATTATAATAAAAAATAAAAAATCATTATAACTAATATATCTTTTTAACAAATTAAAATTTACATAAATATTTTTAAAATTAGTGGGACTTGAAATATATTTAATCAAATTTTAGAGGTATATATATCATTTTAAAAGAATGCAATAGATTTAGAGTAGTTTCTACTTCAAGGCAAATAAAGCAAAATTCTCATTGGAGCCTGTCAAAAGTTTTTGGGTCTTCGAACTTCTCATGGGTAAAGAGTTAATGGGATGGGATTACTTTCTTTTTCTACTAAAAAAAAAAAATCAAGTGTTTACCTCCACGTACGTATGCTGACTTCTTAAGCTCTTTGACCAATTATAAACATTGTATTCAAAATATGATTATAATTCTATTGATTTTCGGCTAATTTAGCAATGTTTTCCATATATTGGGTTAATAATTAAGCTAATATTTTTTTTTCATATCAATCATAAACTTAAATATGATTAAATACGAGAGTTTTGTTGTTCTAGAGGAGTTTAAATATTTATAATAATCATATTATTCGTATAATCTTACTTTCATAATGAATGAGTTTTACTTCGTAAAAAAATATTTCGAAAATTACATACTGTGAAACTTGACCCTTTCTTCAAATTAAAAAAAAAAGAAGTAAACACTTACCACAAATTACCAATAGACGTTCTTCTTATTATTAATAGGCCTTTAATATTAAACTATATTTGATAAAAAAGCGATTGTAGTTGAACGAAAAAGTAAAAATATCAACCAAGAAGTGAGGTTAGGGAAGTTAATTAAAAAAATAACTAAGAAAAAAAATTATAAATTACTCAAACTTTAAACAAGAGTTCAAAATAATATTTTAAAATATTCATAAGTAGTTGATTAAAACTCTCAACAGCACATCATAAAACCCTAATCAGGAGGTTAACAATAGAAATAGCTTTCAAAGGCTAGAGTTTGTTGATGTATTCAACCTAACTTGGAGTTTTGATATATCGTTTAAATCTTGCAATATGAGTCTATTTACAAAGCATTAGTATTAAACTTAAGTAGGTATTAGAATCTTTTACTTAGAATTAAAAACAACAATTTTAATGCTCATTGTTTGATATTTGCAGTATAATAAAAGAAAAATAATAATAATAATGAAAAATGATACGCATTAATCTTTAAAATTGCATGGCTCTACTAAAATTATATATTACCATTACATATTAAGCAAGCATTTACATATTTGTTATTATAATAATGTCAGACATAAAACAATGATTAAAGGGCAGTCCACTGGCTAAATTTTGCATATGAAATCTTTGAAACATCATCTGTCATTTTATTTTTTAAGAGTCTTACATGAGAGCCTTAAAAGATATTTCAGCAAAGGGAAAAAAAAAAAGATCTTTTCTTTTTTCTGCTATTTTTATTTCTTCAGCTGTTTTTTGACTTGCATAAAATATTTATCTCGTATTGAAGGGAAAGAGTTGAGTATCTAAAGGGAGAGTTTCCTGTAAAGATTGTGTAATCATAATTTTTAATTATAGTAAAACTATTTTAGTTGATACCATAAACGTTATAGCTTTTACTTTTAATTTGATGGAGTTTTCTATATTAAAAATCTTGTGTTCCCAATTTGCTTGCTTTATTATTGTTTTTTCTCTCAATTGAAGATTAATTACCCAACCGCTTAAACCCCGTGCCAGACAATCAATCGCCATTAAATAATTACTATGTGATACTTAGAGTCATTAGCAGAATTTTGTGCATTAATAAATTATAATAATTTGATATTAAATTACTATAAATCATAAATACATTTCTTTTTTATCAATTAATTCAATGTTAAGTTGTTACAGATTATGAATCATGAACAAACATGCAATTTATATAACGTGAAGTTTCGTACATCACATATTAATGTGATAACGTTAAATTAATTTTATAAAATTCTCTGTTCATACTTGATTTCGATAACGAGTGTTTTGACAAACAATCACGTTTTCTTGAAATATAATTTAGGATAATTTATATTTAATATTTCAGTAAATTAAATATCATAAATAAAAAATATACTAAATTTATAAATGTTTTGAGCCTTTTTCCGTTGAGGGCTAATGCCTTTATTTTAATTATGCAACGTACTCTCCCAAGCATCATGTATTTTGTTGAACCTAAAAATAATAAGCATTATTTTGACTGCTAATAGACTTAAGAATAATATGCTCATTTTATTTATTTATTTGTTATTATTATTTTGGCTTATTTTACTTTTTTGGCTTTGGCTTTTGCTTGTCGATTCTTTAATTCTTGCTTACTATCATTTGCCAATTAGAAAAGTGTTAGATCCATATTATTAAATTTACATCATAATTAACGTACACGTGGCAAATATCACATGCTTACCTACCTTCCACGTAAGCAAGATCACTAAATAATTTGAATAGGATTATAATGTAAATAATGTGCGGTACAGATATAATAATTTTTTTTATTATATGTAACAAATTTTTTATTATTATTTTATAATTCGTTGCATATAACAATTTTTATATTATAATTCTAATTTATTATATACAATAAAATTTGCAGTGCAATAACTAAAAGGTATTACGAAAAATTTGTTAGGTACAACAAAAAATTTAGTCATATATATTATACATCATTTGGACTATAGCATGATCACCCAACTAATTCAACATAATTTGAATGATGCTTTAATTTAGTGCATGGTTTATATACATATTTTTTTTTACTTTTTTATTTAATTTTTAATCATAAAAATGTAATCAAAAATTAAAAATTATAATAAAAAATAAAAATAGTTGTACTTATACACGAACCCATGGAGACTCTTTTACTTAATTATTTTTTATATTCATATAAAACTTGTCCTAATCTATTTTAAAAAAATTTTTAATTTATAAAATAAAGCAAAAAATTACAAATTATAATAATTGTACTTATAATTGAATGACGCGGGTCCCGATCATCTTTTTCATACTACTAATTAGATCTTTTGCTTGATTAGAAAGTTTGATTCAAAGAAAATTACGATGTTCGACACGTGGACGAATCAGAGCTATAAAAAAACACGTGGACAGCTATGATGGCTTCACCTAACGATTCTAACGTATTAAGCGAAGTAACTTGATAATTCCTCAATCGTGCCACGTCAGGACAACAAGCAATATGCTTATAGTCCAATCCATGTACCTGCTTACAACGTATTAACGGAGACGATAGGCTTTTTATTTTAAACCGCCAGTTACATTTCGCCACGCGTGAAAAGAGTAAACACGTAAGCAAGTGGGCCAAGAATAATAATGAGTAACCGGCCCATCAGAAGATTGGGTGACAGCTAGCCAGTTGTTCCCTGTTTTCGTCGGTGTAACTTAGAAGATTAGATTTATCAAAAAATTATTTGGTAATTTCTCATTTATATCCACAAAGTCTAAAACTTTTGTTAATTATATGATATCTTCAAAATTTATTATTTAAATCCCCAAAGTCCGTTATATTACAACACTAATAGAAATGGTTAACAAAAATAAGTTATGTAAAATTTTGAAAAATTAAAGTAATAAATAAAAAGGTAAAAAATAAATCAAATTTTATTTTTTCAATATTTCAATCACATAAAAATTGAAGTGACATATTTTTAAAGGTCTATCCTATCATATCATTAATAAAACAAATTCAATCAAAATTTTTTATTTTTTAAATAAAATTAGAAAAATTATTTATTTAAATTTTAGAATTTTAATAATTGATAATTTTCAGAATAAATATGTAGTTTTTTTAAGAATTTTTTATAGAAAATTTGAGAGAATGCAAATGCAGTAAATTTTTAAAAATATACTATTTAAGTGACACGATATCAAACTTAAAGGGGAGGTAAGTGATAAATACCGACCACAAGGCACTAGATATTAGTTCATTCTATGGTACTTAATCTGCCACATGTCAGGTACGTGGCCCTCAGACAGTGATTGACTGTTGATGTCATTCGCTTGTCGTTATCACCGTTCGTCACTGAGAAAAAAGGCCAAGAGACGTTCTGATATAAATTTGACGTCATTAATTAATTAATTAATTAAAATAAAATTAATTATTTTCTTGGAGTTGCTGTATGCTTGCTTGGTTAAGGATTTAAATTATGTTGGGATTTGGAAAAAGCCCGCGCGAGTTTGTGTGAAAGATTAAGAGAGGGCGGGAGGAAATACCGGGTATTTTTGGTACATGAAAAATGAAAAAAATTAGGATAACCCGACCCGAATATTTCTAACCGGATTAGAACCGATAACCTAACAATAGCCCAGAGTTAAATAATTCATAATATTAAAAGAGATGACAGGCGAGTTAGCATGCCTTGGCTCTGTCCTTGTATCCATTGCAGTCTTAAAATTATTTTGAATAATAAATTTTTATAATTTTTAAAATTATTTATTACATTTTTTATTATTTATAAATACATATCATCTCATTTAAAATATATTTTAAAATATAAAATTTAAGACGAAATAGTATTATTTGTTAATTAAGGCTAGACTTAAAAATATTTTAAATTAGGATGATAATTATAATTATTTTTTTTGCACACAAATACGAATTTTAATATTATTCGTTAGAATTTTTATGTATGAACGTAGTGTACATATCTCACCTTCAAATTTGATCAAACAAATGAAAATCCCAAATGCTAATTGGAAAGGCAAACACAATAATTATAATTGATCAAACAAAGATATTAAGGTCGTGTAACATTACTCTTTATTATAATTTTAATTCTTTTATTATAATTTTTAATTTATAAAAATTTATAAAAAGAAAAAGAAAAAATTTAAATTATAACTAAAATTTTTATACGACTGCAATAGAGTGAATGCACTATGGCCTTGCCCTCGATATTACCCAAGTGTAGGTTCAATATGTAACTCTGAAAATTTTCAATTGTTTGATTGCAAGATTTACAAACTTTTTGTGTGATTTTTTGGAAATTGAGATAAGCCTCCAACATCACAAAACCCACGATGATTACAATGATGACTTCCTATGACAATGCAAATCCCTTATTTCTAGCACCTCAATTCCAAAAATACATATACACCCTATTAACCACTTCTCTATCGAAGTGATTGGTATTCTGCCACCTCTTAAGAGAGTATTAGGTTCGAGTTTTATATATAACATGAAAGTTTCTACATTTTAATTTTTTATAAGAACTATGATTGTTTGAAATAAGGAGCGCATATTTTTAAGTTATATATACATTCCTTGCACACTTAATTTATACTTAATTGTAAATATCACTTGAATTAGTGCTTTCGGATGTTGGATTGGGAGGTTTACAATTAATATAAATAACCCATTTTTTTTAACGTTTGTTCGTATTAAAATTTGTGAAAGTGAATGGAATGGAGTAGAATAGAATTTGAGAGTGTAAAATTAAAAAAAGAAAAAAAAGCTAAACCCTAATTATAATATGGATTATTAAACAAACAAATAAGCACATATGCCCTTATTCCCCTTATAATATGCTTATTATGTGGAGGGTGGCTTAAAGCTCTTAGATGACAAAATGTTTGAACATTTAAGAGACAAGCAAAAATTTGATGTGAATCACATTCACATGCACATTTTGCAAAACCCATCATGTGCTTTCCCTTCAATTGGTGCATTAACTTATTCTAAATTAGAGTTTCAAAAGATGTATTTATTCTTATGCTTGATCTTCACAATCTTCAAGATTGCTAGTGGCTGCATTATTATATATTCTTCAATAAACAGAAAAAAAGGAAAGGAAAGGAAACTATAAATATAAAATTGTTTCAGTTGTATCCATTTGCATCTAAAAACACGTATGTACGTATGCATGATGCATGCACATGTTTGTACGTACATATGTATGTGAAGGGTGTATTTTGGGGCATCCTTATTTAATTCTTCGTATTTCTTAGTAAATAAATTGCGAATGTATTATGTAGCCACTATTGCTGTCTGCTTTGCAGTACAAACAATCAAAGCCTGCCCTAATTAACTTGGTTCAAGAATTATTGTCAAGATTTTTTTTTTCCTTATTTCAAGACAACATAAGGCAGGAATTAATGGGTTTATATGTTATGCTGTACATTAACCATTTACCTTCTCTTGGATCTATGTGTTTGCAATTATGTCATGATTTAAAAAAATAAAAAAACTATGGCATGAACAAATTATAACGCGTTTGATATGACTGATTTTTACTTTATAAATAAAATTACAAAAATAATTATTATTATGAACTAAGGCATGAACAAATTATTAATATTTTAATTTTTTTTTACAATAGGTATAAAATGATATTAGTTCTGTTATAGCACCTTAATTTTAAATGTGCCCTGTATGAATTAATACTACTCAACTACAAAAAGGTTTAATTGAATAATGTTTTTCAATCAATAATTTTTATTCTAAACTATATTTTTTAAGTAAAATGACATGCATTTCATTAAATAGCGAAAGGATATAATAAATATCTTAAAAAATTATAAAAATTTATCATCTAATAAATATGTAACAATTCACGGACCACATTATTTGAATTTTATTTTGAAATAATGTATCATTGTTTAATTTAATTTGGAGTCCAACATGCAATTTGGTAGTAACATTAATTTGGATGTGAAATGTTTTAAGTCCACTTGGGCTCCTGTTGGTTCATCATACGAACTTGGGCCTAGTCTATTACAATTTTTTTCAATTCACTCGCTTGCATCTCATGTTCTTCAGGAACCCTTTAATGCTTGTCAACAGGAATAAAAAAAGCAAGATTTACAATTTGAAAATCGTATCAATATCTATAATAAGGTACAATATGAAATTTGTAACTTAAAAAATTGAAATATAATGTTTAAAATTATAAAATTTAAGTATTTAATAAAATTAATAATACGTAAATAGTTAGAATTTGCATAATTAAACTGAAATTAAGAATCCAGGGCATCAATGGCCATGAAAATTGAAAACTAAACACTTGATTTATTAATTTTAATTACTATTAATCATATATCTTAAATAACCCTATCTAATATTATTTGCATACTATAATTAACCTGATTGCCTCTCATCTATCTTCTTCCAATAACCCACTATCATTTTAAGCCTCTTCAATTCTCATGCAAGTAACGTTCGTGACAACCAAAAAGTGATGCAATTAATTACGACATCCTATAAAAACCCTAGCTCCATATCTGAATTTCACAAACGCATTTCTCATTTGAATTCTCTCTATCTCAAAATGGCTAATGCCTTCAACCTTTTGGTTTTCACTCTTCTTCTTGCTTTGATCATGGGTTCTGCAGTCGGTGCACGACCGTTATCAAACCCTAACCCTAGGTCAAGCCTTGCTTCGCGCTTAAAACTAGAAGACGAATCACCAAACTGTTGGGATTCTCTTATTCAAATTCAAGCATGCACCGGAGAAATCATCCTGTTCTTCCTCAACGGCGAGACTTATTTGGGCGATGGATGTTGTAAAGCCATACGTACAATTGGGAAACAATGCTGGCCCAATATGATTGATACACTAGGGTTTACCGATGAAGAGGGTGATGTACTTGAAGGTTACTGTGATAAAGAAACTCCGGTTGCTGCTGTCCGTACCACGGTGCCATCGCCGTTCTCTGTTGAGCCTAATTCTAGGGTTGTTAACGCAATAAAAACTAGGGTTCCTTGAATGTTGGCAGATGTTCGCTATGGTGAATGTTAAACTCTAGTTTGTGAGTTTAAGTTGTGATATTAGGGTTTATGTTAATTTGCTTTTGTTTGAAGTTTGGAAGAGTCTGCCCTCTTAATTTGCTGTTATGTTATATTTGCTATAATTACAATAAAGATGGAAAATTTTCAGTACATGGTTCATGTTTGAATTTGGGTTGTTTCTGAATATTGAGAATATTTCAATTAAAAAATCAAACCCAAAATTGAATTTCAATTTACCCCTTTATAAATATTATGAGAATTTTTAAAAAACACTCTTTTAAATGAGCATAAAAAATTTTAAAAAAACGTGAAGTAATACATTCATCTTGAAAATTATTGGCCTCGTGCAGCTGATTGTAATAATAAAAAAATAAAAAAATAAAAACCGGGTGATTATATTATTAAATGATATTATTATCTAACATGAATTGTTAGTAGTAGCTGAATTTTAAGCCTCATATTGGAAGAAAAACCAATGTATTTCCGTCCACGGATTTAATGCAAGCTTTGTTCGAATTCAATGTGTGCTATATTTCAATCAATTGGATCTCTGTATCTTTTCAAATTTTAATATTTTATACCATCTTCGTACTAGTTGGGATTCTTATTGTAATATAATGTTTTTCATGCGAGTTCATTTTACTCAATATTTTTTCAAAAGAAAAAATTGTTAAAGATGAATTTACTAATTTAGAATTGAGAGTTCTTCTTCTTTTGTTGCATGGGATGATTCACAAGGTGAAATTAGTTATCTTTTTAATTATAATTCGATGAATTGAAGGGTTTAGTTTATGGTTTCTTATGTCTCCCTTTGTTACATTGTTTCTTTTCAATTTATTTCACTTCTTGAATTGAGGCTTATTTAAAATAAAGAAAAATTCAATGATAATTCACCAATATTAATTGGAGATCCTGATTAATTATCTTTATAATAAAAGTCAATCCCCAATTAATTATACTTGAGATTCATTACTTGTAGAACATCTTTCATGATTTGTGAATAAAGAGATTTGCCGTTATAATAATCTCATCATCTTCCTCTAATAATAAATATAATTGATCATTAATTATTAATAAAGCACTTTATTAAACACAATCTCAAGATCCCATTGATTTAACTTCTTCGTTAGTTACAATTTCAGTCTCTTTATACCCGCCTCATTCTTGACATCACTCTCCTTCTCTTTCTCTCCCAAAAATGTCTAACACTTAAAAGCTTTCCCTCCAATTCATCATCTACATTACTCTATCTTGGCTCATGGCTTCCATAACCACAAATGTCAGGCCATTAATGGTCCCTGCAATTATCACCTGGCTCATCAAATCTCCAAGCTCGACTGAAACTAGATGTTGACTATGATCATCCATGATCCATCGTTGAACCACTGCTTCAATCATGCTTAGAAGAGAGATCATTCTCTTCTTCCTTGAGGGCGAAACTTAATTGGGGCACAGCTGTTGCGGAGCCATTAGTATCATTGGAGAATATTGAATTTGTGGCTCTTATTTTTTGTACAAAAAATTTCATAAGAGTGAGTATGAATTTATTCAGTTAGTTAATTTCGTGAAAATTGATATATACATCTATATCCATATATATAATGCCAAAAGAATAGAGGTATTTTCTAATTAGAAAAATTAGCTGTAAAAATTATATTATTAGTTGCAAAAATATTTTTTATACTATTTTTATTTATTTATTTTTTTACTGCCAAATATTGGTGGTGCAACCATTTTAAGCATCTGTAAATGGCATTTGTTGCCAATTATGCGATCCTTATATAACGACCTCCCAAAAGGAAAAAGACTATGTTTGGACCAAGTTCAAGTGCCCGGAGAGCCAGTGCGTGCCTGGTCCAGGTTTGGCATGTGGGCCCAATTTGCCAAGAAAGATGGGTTATACAAGATGGGTCAGGCGGGCTCCTTATGTCGTATTGGTATCATCTCTCTTTGATCTTTTTGATTGGTAGTGCTTGGAGGCCTTTATTTTGGGTTTAATTTGTTGTTCTTATAAATTGTTGATACTGTATTCAGCATCCTTGATGACTAATTCTGTTATCAAACCACTGTTATCACCAGTAATCAGTTATAGACCCACTAATTACTAATACCAATCAACTCTCACATGATTTCATGAGACTGTTGAATAATTTGAAGCACCAATCACCAGAAATTTCCACCTTGCTTCTAATGTTGGATTTGGCTTATTGCACGCAGACTACTTCAACCAAATCCAAACAGAACTTGAACTAAGCCATAATGCCTCCTTTACCTTTATGGCAGCTGCAGTTGGCAGGTACTCAGTTTCAGTTATTGATAAAGCAGCGACAAGTTGAAGTGCTGCTTTGCAATTGACGGTGCATCTATAAAGAGAAAGAGATCTGCTCTTATTCAGGTCACCTGCAAACTCATCATCCATGTATCCTTCTAGGTTTCCTGATTCAAATCTTGATCCTTTATACACTAAACCAACATTTGATATTCCTCTCAAGTACTTCAATATCCACTTCACAACCTTCCAGTGACTGATTCTAAGGTTACCATAAATCTGCTAACACCACTCACTGAGTATGTAATATTAAGCCCGGTACATATCATTCCATACGATATTTATTCCATCTCAAGCTTCCCTTATTCACTCACTATTAGGACAATGAACATTTGAAAGGTTTAGGTGACCTGTTAATGGTGTTTGCACAGGTTTATATCCCTACATACCAAATTTTTTAAGTACTTTCTAGATATATATCTGCTGATAAAGACTCGATACTCCTTCACTTGGGTTCCATTTTAGCTCTTACTAGTTGGTCTCAATTCTTTTATTTCAGACACATCACATAGCTGCTGCTTCATCAATTTCTGACTTGTTTTAACATGCACGCAACCAGCATATCGTCTACATAAAGGTAGAAGCAGCAAATTTTATTTAGAGGCACAAGTAAAAAAGACGGATGGATGATATATGGCATAGCAAGGAGATTTTTTTTTTCTTTTAACGAAAAAATCAAACATGACTGTCCGACTGATTTTAGGGCCCTGCATCAAGTTTTAACTGCGAAAGCTTGATTTTGCATCATTTTCATGTAATATAAATGCACGAAATTTAATATAAATATATATTATTAACTAAATATATTATTTTATAATTCAATATATTTAATTTTAAAATTAAAAAACTAAAATATTATTTTATAATTCAATATATTACAAATGAACAAATTATATTTTTATTTCAGAAAACATAAACTTAAAAATTCATTTTAACTACTAATATTTTTTTTATTTGTATTTATTGCTTTAATATTTTTGTCTTTCGATAATTTTATTTAATTGTTCTAACACTGATTTTTAAGATCTAGTTTAATTAAATTTATATATAAAAAAATCATAATTTACTTTTTTACTTCTTAATTTTAGGGCATATTTCATAACAAATTACTATAATTTGAAGTTACTGAGTTTTCAAACAGTGAAATATATACAATATCGAATATTAATAAAAAAAATATGATATCTAAATTTTACCTGAGCAAATACATGGAAATAATTAAAAATTAATATATAATAATATAATAAAAAATAAATCCTATATAAACAAACATATATACGGATTAATTTTTTTTAAATTGTTAAATAAATTTAGATAAACGTTGAATCCTAAGGTATATTCTCTCTAGCTACAAATCAAACCATAAATATCTTTACCAAACCTTTAGGCTTTGAATAGACATGTTAGAAAACGAATGCAACTCCATGATAGCAAAGACGAATTATATTGATCATAAACAGATGGTTTGATTGGATCAAAACTTTATCTAGAAGTATAGAGATAGCTTTCCTTTTAAGTGTTTCCATTCTTATCGTTTGCCTTTAAAAAGTCTTTATTTACATCATAAACCTCCATGAATTGTCTGTAAAGAAGAATTTGTAGTCATAATGATATCATAAATTTCTATAATGAAACAAGTTTGAAAAGCAAGCACACTTTAAAAACGTTATTACTAAAAGAATTAATTATTAATTTTCTCTTATTTTTTAGATTAATATTCTAATAATTTTCTATTTTTTAAAAAATACCCAATATTCTTTTTATAAAGTATCGAAAATGATAATAGTAAAATTATTTTTGGAAAAGTTTGAGAATATTGGAATATTAGCCCAAAAAATAATTGAAAAATTATAATTTATCCTTATTAAAATTTTTAAAAAATATTGCATCACAAGAAGTAGATCACAACTTCTTTTTCTTATACATTTTTCAAATGTGTTACAGAACCAAAAGGAATTATTATTAAAATAATCAATTACTATTTTTCTCTTATTTTTTGGATTAATACTCTGATAATTCCCTATTTTTATATTCAAGATTCTTCTGATAAAGTATTGAAAATGATGATAATTCCCTGTATTTTAAAAAGGACATTTGATAATTTTAAAATATCGGAGAATATTAAAGTATTATCCCAAAAAATAATTGAAAAACCGTAATTTATACTTATTAAAATTCTAAGAAAAAAAAATTCACCACAAGAACTAGAGCACAATTTCCTTTTGTTACATTTTTTTCAAATGTGCTAGAGACCCACAAGGAATGATAATCTCCAAAGACATAGTGTGTGATGAGTAAAGTAAATATAAAAAAATATAATCACACAATAAAGTACTCAACTTTCTTTGCTAAGACAAAGAAACACCAAACTTACCAACTAACTGCCCAACTAACTCCATAAATCTTGTGCAAAATTACTAAATAATATTTACTAATATTTAATATTAACTTTTTTCTTAATAATAATTGTGACTTAAAAGCCGAAATATTGAATAAAACCTTAAATTTACAAATAAATTTTGAAATAGAGAAGTAATTGAATGTCAATTAATATATTATTATACTATATATATTATCATAATGATAATTAATTTAATAGTCAATAATTAGCTAATCACATTAGAATATATTTGCTACAAATTAATCTACAACTTTATATATATATATATATATATGAAACGAATGACACATCTCCATTAAAATATTTTAAAATAATCATAATTTTATATAAATATTAAATTAAAGATTATAAAAAAAATACAATATTGAGATCTCATGGTTAGAATCCATGGCAGAATGTCTGTCTCCATCCAAATAAATATATAAAGTGAGTTGATAAAATTGATTTATGGCCCACTTCATCGTGAGAGTACATGAATTTTTGCTTAAGGGTCAAATGGCAATCAAAACAAATTAAAATACAAAAATGGGAAATACATATATATAAGAACTGAGTTCTTTTAATTTAAATTTTTAAAATTTTCTATCTTGGATAATTACTAAAATTCGAACATAAGATCTGAGCCCTTGAATACATTCAAGATTTGAGATCAATTTTTGACAAAGAAACACGTAATTTTTTTGGATTTTGTTGTTGATGTTAAAGTAATCAATGGCTGATATTGTATTTTCAATTTTGTATCATTGCACAAAATTCAGAATAAAAAGCAGAGACACAATGGAGACGAAAGAGAGGAGAGAAAATATTTTGATGACATTGAAATTTTGACAAGAAAAGAAAAAAGAAAGAGAAAATAAAACTGTGCATGTTTTTCTTGTTCAAAGAATGACTTCAGTGCATAATTTTTAGCAGAAATCATTATTTATTTCTCTTTATTTTTTAATTAATATATTTTAAACAAATTAAATTAGATTTAATATGTATAATTAAGATGTTATAATTAATGCATATATAAAATATAATCTCAAACATTCAAAGAATATTAACACCTATTGATTTTAATCATCTCTTAATATTAGCAATCTCAATTTATATTTTAAATGAATAATATGACTTTTGTCAATAAAATAATATAAAAGACTATTAATTATTTAAAACTTATAAATTTATTATTTAATTAATAAAAATCACATTATGACTTAAAATACAATTGAGTAATTATTTCTCATTTTAAATTATTATTATTCATCAACTTTTCTATGCAAGCTTATTAATTATGATTTGTATAAATAATCCTTATATTTTTAATATAATTTTTTAAAAAAACTCATTATAGAAATTTTATAAACAATAATAGATAATACACCACATGTAACCCCAGATGGAACTAAAAGAAAAATAAACAAATATCATACTTAGAAAGTCAAATATTTTCTAATAAAAACATATTATTATTTTATATTGTCATTAATTAACATAGATAACAAGGAGAACCAGATCAAACCGGTTTTACAAACAAAACCCACACCACACAGACACTCAGTAATTATTTAGGGCAGATGCAACTGCCACAACGATAATTATGATTGAAAAACATAATTAATTAATAATTAATTAAAGCATACTTAGAACAGATGATGATGCTTCTTGCCATGTGCTTCTTCTTCTTCTTTCTTGGCTTCTTTCTTCTCATGGTGTTCATGGAAAGCAAATCCTCCGGCCCCGACGGCAGCTGCCGCCGCAATCTCCTCCTCGATCTTGTGGCGGTGAGCATGCTCAGGGTCTTTTTTTGCCTTGTGCTTCTCGTGCTGACCATAAAGTTAAAATAAAAATAAAAATTAATATTTCTTCTTTGAATAGAATTAAAGCGAACCCTAGCTAGTTTCGTGAACAGCTACATAAAATTGAAAACGTAAGCTTTCAAAAGACAGTTCCAAAAATACTTTAAAAAGAAAACGGAAGCACTTCCAAATGCACTTTAAAATCTAAACACAAGCAAAAACACTTGAAAAACAAAACAGAAGTACTTTTAAAAACACTTTTAAAGAGAAAATAGAAGCAAAAGCAACGCGATGAATTAAATTTTATACCACAGCGAAAGCACCAGCAGCAGCAGTTCCAAATTCTCCTAGGTGCTCAAGATGCTTGTGATGCTTCTCCTCCTTTTTGTAATCAATCTCACCCGGCGTCTCTTCGTCCTTGTGGTGGTGGAAGTGGCCGTGGTGGTGGTGTTTTTCCTCAGCCATGATGAACTAGCAAAAAATACCGGAAGAAATGATAGAAGGGTATTAATTTGTTGTTAACGGTGTCGATGATAGTTTGAGAGATGCGGGGTGTATTTATAAGTGTTTCTTTGCTTCCAGTCTAATTAACATACTGTGGGGGACATTAAATGTATGCGATTGTTGGTTTTGACTGTCTAGTTTTTCAATTTGCGGGCCAGATAATACCTTGTCAAAATAATAATAATAATAATAATAATAATAATAATAATGGGGTATATCACTTTTAAACAAATTGTATCTATAAAAATTAATTTAATAAAATTATATTTTTATTATATGCAGAATAATTTTTATTTTGTATAATAATTATTTTGACATTAATTTTATAAAAAAATTATGAAAAGTTGTTCTCTGTAAAAACATAAAATTTTCATAATTTTATTATAATTATCAAAATATAAGTTTTTCGTGACAAAAATTTGCATGAAATTGTATTAGGTGAAACGGACCAGTGAGTTGATGTGAGCTTAATTGCTTAGTCCATCCAATTTATCTGTTGTTAGTACAAATTTTGTAAAATAAGATAGCGCTTATTTTATTTTTTTTGTTGAATGCCTAAAAAGTCTAAATCTTGAATTGGTCTGAATGTCTAAATTTGATCTGTTTACTTTTTTATCTGAAATTTGAATATAAATATTAAGTTTTTTTATAAATAGAAATATTTGATATTTTTTCCTTTATATCCTTAAAATTTTACATGTTAAATAAATAATAAAATCTTAAATTTTTTTATAATTAATTATATTTTATTATTGATATATGAAATGTAACTAGAAGCTTCGGGTATCGATTTGCCGAATTTTTGTTGATGGTTGATATTGGTAAATATTGCGGGTTCTTTTTTTCGAATATGGTAAGAACTCATGATGCCACTAAGTTCTCTAATTTGAGCAGCCAACTCTATGCAGTGTAATAAGATTTAATACGATAGCAAGCTAATTAACTGCAAATATACATAATACGGTAATCAACGCAACATACTTATAAGTTAGAGGCACCAAGCTCAATATCTTTTATTAATCTCAATAACAACATATTTATAAGTAATTGCTCGCAGGTTATACAATCAAGTCAATCAATACAACATGGATCAATATATGAGAGATATGAATACAATGTGCTCTCAGGAGCTTCTATACACCGACTCTAAATATATAGGTCTAACGAGTGATTAAAGCGCTCTCACTTTCCTAGAGCGTTAGTGACACAATCCGTCGTGTCACCGGCTCTCCGTCCATCAGAGATATGAGCCCTTATATAATATTTTTTTTCAGAAAGCTTCGCATGCATTGCACTTGCTTAGGCTTACTAAGGTCATTACTCATAATCCACGAGCTAATGCCCGTATATTATGTGCAGTGTGGTACCTACACCTTTGTACAATAGCAATGCACGCACGCTTTCCCTACTCGCATGCGTGCATAATAGCGCTATGCCACATTCTTCTTTATGCGAGAGCCAATGGGTGTAGCTCTTAGTGTGCTTTGTATGCGATTTATCGCATGTGCCTATTGAGTGTGATGTGCTTTTTTGTGTGAGTGCCTGCTTGTCTCTTGCCTGCGCCTTCGTTGCATGTTTCCAGCAACCTATAATCTTGTCTTGCTTCTTGCTTATATGCATCCCCACATATACTTATGTCCGTTCAGGCCCGCCATAAGATGTTAAGCTAAGTCTAAGCAAGCAAGGTTAATTTAAGATTGTGACAAACTATCTCTATCAGATGAGCCCGATACCCTTATCGATTGTGAGTTTAGGTAAGCCTTCACTTCTTTCTCAAATTACTATAATGTAAATTCTTTCTCCTATATCATATCTGCTTCACTTTTGCCTTTTCATTGAATTAGGTACTCTATTTTTTAATTCCTTTTATTCTGTCTAACACCTGATGACTAAAAATTTTCTTTACTTTCTTGTCGAACTATTTTCAGATAAATGGTGGAGCTCACTTGACTTGTTAGCATTTCAAAATTTTCAAGTCTTCTTAGTAAGGCTTGAGAAGGCAAACATGAATTAGAAGATGAATTTTGAGTCTCTTTAACAGATCTAGTCTGTAAACTACTTTTCCCACCCTTTTGATTACTTTAAACAGGCCATTATACTTCGGCACTAATTCTCGATGCATTATCTTGCTACTTATTTTCTTTTATATCGCAGTGTCAATTTTAATAAGAATTTGTTGCTTTATTAAACTTTAGTAGTTTTGATAAGGTTACTGTAGCAATATCAAAATTTAGACTATTAATATCAAATAAGAGCTTGTAACATATAAGGCATCATGCCATAAATAGTACTCGAATCGGATAAGTATTGAGGGAGTCATGATCTTTTACGCTAATTGTGTAAAATTGTGGCTCAATTTTCAAAGTAACTTACCTGTGGCAGCATTGTCTTTTATAACTCTTAATATCAAATAGAAGCTCATGATGTGTAGAGTCCAATGTCTCAAACGTCACTCAATTTAGGTAAAGAATGATAAAGTTATGATATTTTTGTTAAAATCTCGAAAATGAATTGGAAGTTGAAAAATTGAGTATATTACAAAAATGTATCGTGAAACATAGGTTAGGACACAAAATCAGGCGAGAAATAACAATTTTGTCCAAAATGATAAATTTTTCAAAATGATAATTTTGCCTTTGCGCATGTATATATATATGTATGTATAGCCAAACCATGTCATTTGAATAAGGAGAGGAGAGGAGAGGAAAGGAGAGAGAGAAAATAAAGTTGGCCATAACTTTGCGTACACACATCGAATTAATGCACCGCTAACGTCATCGAACTTGTGTTGACAAGGAAAATCAGATTTTGGCCTTCGACTGTCTAAAATATCTCCAAAATGGTGCCCGTGTGCCACTGTAGTATTATTAGAAAATTAATATTTTTTCGTAATTTAACTTCTAAAATAGAAAGTTTTTATTTTTAAAGCCTAGATAACCTTCTTGTGAGTAATTTTTCACTGTGAAACTTGATTTTTATGAGTTTAAGAGATAGATAGATGATAGTTTATGATTTAGTAATTTTGTAGGTTTGTTGAAAGATTGATGATGAATGATTATATTAGATTGAATGATTGTACTATTGAATATGTCAGAATTACAAACATTTGAAAAGAATTGGGTTAGAAATACTTTCACACCAAGTATTCGACGAAATGCCTAAGTGAGCATAATATAGCATATTATGAATTAAATGACTAAAAATATTATTAGGCATAATGTGGTGCACAATGTGATAAATGAAATGTGAAAAGAATATCATGAAACGTATGAAATTGTTTAAATTACAGAAAGGCATATAGGTTGCATACCAAGTGTTCAATAAAATGCTTAAGTGAGGTGTTGATTGATTTATTAATGATCAATGACTTGAGATGCTTTGAGAAATGAGTTATGGAGTTCACAGACTATTGTATTAATGCACATATGTATGTTTGAGTCTAGGAGACTAACTATAACTTTGGCAAGCATGTGAATTACAATCCGAGTATTCAGTGAAGTTAAGCTCGAACTTGAATTAGAATATCAATGAGATGAGGTAAGTATTTCACGCGATAATTATCATGTGTTTACATACATACATACATACATACATACATACATACATACATATGTGTGTGTGTGTATATGTGTGTGTGTGTGTTTGTATTAGAATATGTTAGAATGTAATTTTGATATGATAAATTTATAAGATATTGGTTCTGATGCATATGTTTAAAAAAATGCACACAGATCTGACATATTGGTATTTATATGAATTTATAAGAATTTATATGTGTGTGTGTGTGTGTGTGTGTGTGTAAAGGCATGCATACATAATTATATGTTTACATGGCCATGTTTATATGTAATTTATACGCATGTAAATATATGTTAATATGTGTATATATAAATATTAGTAAGTATATATGTAAGTAAATATAGGCATATGTGGATATAGATAGACAGATAGATAGATATTTGTATATATATATGAAGTTATAAACTTGTAGATATGTTTTTAGCATAGAAAGGAATACATGGCATATGTGAATAAGTATATATATAATTATATAAATATGTTCCTATGTTACAAATGGATAAAATTATATTTGTATATATGCATATAAGTAAATGAGCATAAGAGTATATGTTATAAATGTAAGTGAGTGTATAAGTATAAGTGTACAGAAATATTGGTATATACATATGTAAACAAAAGTATGAACAAATAGAGGTGAGTATACTTGATATGTATATAAGTATAGATTATTTTTGTATGTATATAAGTTATGCAGACATTTGTATAATTGTACATGTAAAGTTGTATACATATGTATAAATATATAAGTATATGTGTATATGTATATGAATATACAAACTTGTGTATATATATGTTATTGGCTTGGCAGTGAACTATTGGCATATATGACTATAAGTTGATAAGTATGTGATTAAAAATACATGTGTATAGTAATATGTATGGATAAGAGTTTATATGTATCTGTTACATATATGGTTATAAATATATAAATGCTCAGATTGACTTACTATAAATTTATATGAATAAGAAGGTATCTATTTGAGTATATACATTTATAAGTATATGAATGAACATGTATGTATATTTGTGTAGGATATATGAATATAAGTTATGCATATGACTATATATATGTATACGTATGAGTTTATATGTTAAAATGCATATAAGTGAATAAATATATATGTTTATGTACATATAAATTAACAATTATACATTTGTTGTACAAATAAATATGTTTATGAGAATATAAATGGATGTGAGAAGAAATTCTTGTACTTTTTGTATTTGTTTTCTTTAATGTAATGTTTATAATGATGTATATAGTAATATTGTGTGCTAGTGTTGAGAATATCAAGAAGAATTGATGTCTTGTATGGTATTAAAGTCAGGAGGAGACCTAATTTAATGTTGAATATATATCTCCATATAAGATAAATATGGATATGATTTTATAAATGTGCATAAGCAAATATTGATCAATGGATCCAGTTATAATCTTTTTATTTTTCTAATATTATGAAATCAAAATGTTTTGAAATATTTTAAGATGGTAGCATAGATGTTGTATTTCATGTGTTGTAGATGAAAACATTTTATTTTTCTATTTGTTTTTACAAGAATTTTATTGTAAAGGATAAACTTTATTTTATATATTAGCATGATAGACTTAATTTATTTATGAAATTATGATAATTGGGAGGTGCTGGATTTTATATTGTGGGAAACCAGGAGTATGTCTCAATTATTTGTGGATTTGATTGCATATGTCAAGATTTTATTAACTTGTAATATTTATGATTTCTTCTTTTGATAATTTAAATTGTGTATTGATAATTTGATAATGAGTTATGCTTTATTTACAACTATATGCACATATGTATAAAGATTCGGGACACGACCCCTCCTATCTCAAAATTAAAAATATAAGCATGACACCTATCTTAGAGAATATATTGTTGCTGTCTATGATGTATTGTGAGTATGATATCAGAGTCATAGATGTTTCATTATCATGCTTTTATTAGAGATTATTAAGTTAGAAGTTGAGCATTTGAAATAAATTTGAAATGAGTTTGAAAATTATTTATCTTGTTATATTGACGACCGGTTGAGACACTCCCGGGCATAGTTTGTTTGTTTGTTTTGCTTGATTGACAACGTGCACAAATCGTGGTTGAAAAAACTCAGGGCGACGCTCTTAATTCTTCCCTTTTTCACTTTCAGATGAACATTCCTGAACGTAGTATATTGATGACAGGCCGAAATACTCCCAGGCGTAGCTTATTTATTTTGTTTGATTAATGACGTGCAAGGATCGTAGCTGGGAAAAGTCAGGAGGATGTTTCTGGTTTTTCTCTTTTTTACGTTCAGATGCACATTCCTGGACGTAGATATTGACAATCAGTTGAGACACTCTCGAGTGTAACTTGTTTATTTTGCTTTATTGAAGATCGATTGAGACACTCCCAAATATAGTTTGTTTGTTTTACTTTAGTTTATTATATATAT
>JAWDEX010016776.1:0-34318 GCA_035221805.1 Trichilia hirta
ATGTTGAAAAAAAAAATTTATTAAATTTAGTTTACGAAAATGACCAAGAATACAATTTAGCCTAAATAAATTGAATGTTTTTTTTTGTATTTTTTCAATGGTGCATTAGATAATTATTATTGTGATAATGGCATGAAAAATGTTAATTTTTTCGAATAATAATAATAGTAATAATAGGATGAATAAAATAAAAGAATAAGTAATTAAGTTTTATTATGATGTTATAAAAAAAATTATTTAGAAGTGTTATTGACGGTTGTATTTATGAATATAAATGTATATTTAGGTCAAGAAATGAAATTAGAAGAAAAGTTAGAGTCGGGGGCCTAGAAATTTATAAAAGCTAGTTTTTAAATTTGAGTAAGTAAATAAGTAATAAATAATCCTTAGTTATTATCCTGTATTATATTTTTATCATTTTATTTCAAGTATATTATGTAAGTGTATTGTGGATGGATATTATGGTGAGACCGTGGTTGGGTCGAGTGAGGTTACTCATTGATATGTGATTATCAAAGTGTTATGGATTGTGATGTTGTGACGTTTGATACATGAATATGTATGATAGTGATAAAAAAGTGTTTTGGATTGTAAGGATGTGACACTTGAAATGTGACTGTGTATAATGATGATTATTAAAGTGTTATGAATTATAATATTATAATATTTAATTTGTGAGCATGTATAATAGTGATAATGCTTGTGTTTAGATATGAATATATGTGTGAAGGTAATATTATTGATAGGAATGAAAAGGATGAAAATACAACAGAATATGAATGGAATTAACTTTAGAGGTTGATATTTAGAAAGATGTAATGAAATATTATAAATTAGTTTGTTATATTGTGTGAAATTACTCAGTGTCATATTATCAAATAGGCAATAGTAATCACCTATTGAAAGGTGGGGCTACTTGATGACATTAAGAGAGTTTAATTGATTTAATATAATATATAGTCAGGTAAGAGTAAATTCTTCTAGAGGAATATCTAGCTAGCAAGATTCTTGAGGAAGGGCACTATATATATAGAAGATAAAATGATCATTTAGGCAAAATTAATCACTTATTTAAGAGTAGGCTTATTTAATCTACGTTATGATATATGATTGATGCATTATCTCAGAGAAATAAAAATAATATTAAAAGATGCACTAGATAAGAGTAAAATTCTAACAATTATAACAAACTGGGCCGAAAAAAATTAAAATATATAAGCAATAAAATTAATGTATTGGATATATTTTAAAGTGAATGGTTAATGGTTAATTTGATTGAACTAATAATTGGTGATAATATATGATGCGATTAAAATTAAATGATAAAATATATGACAGTATATGTGTGTATTATCTTGCATAAATATATTATAATAAATATTCTGTGTATTATATTATTCATTTACTTATTGAGTGGACAGCTCATCCCTTGCCATATATTTTTCAGATAATTAAAGTGTAGTTCGTAAGAATTCATTATCACAGACTTTGTGAGTAGATATTGCATATTCAAGTGGGCTCCTAACTTGTATACTATATTAAGGATATGATATTTTGCATGTTGTATTTAGCAACTTATACTATAATTAAATGTAAACGTGTATGATATTGTGATATATAATATATTATGGCTTTGTAATATCATATAAATGAAACACTTTTTGTTATATAAAGAACGAATACTGGTTAAAAAAATAAAATTTTTTCTTAATTGCTCTTAAGTGTGCTATGTATCTTAAAAAAAATACCTTTTATTAGATAAATATTAATAATAAAGATATGACATTTATGCTCTCCACCGTTATATATTCAGAGTACCTACTTGAGTTTTCATAATCTTTTTTCTCTTATAGAAAACTTCTAACATAATTTATTTTTAGTGTCCGTCAATAGAGTTAAACTTTGTAACATATTCTGATTTCTTTTCTTTACATGGCAATGTCGAGAGACCTTCTTAAGCATTTAGCACCTCACTTTGCCTTAACTGAAATAACTCATACAAATAAATTTTGATTGTAAATTAAAGTAAAATATTTTCAAAATACTAATAATGTGGATCCTTTTATGCTATTTGCCATTTTTGTTACAATCACTATTTAATAGTTGTCAATGTGAAACAGCTCGAGAAAATCTTTTTTAATGTGAAAGATCACACTGCATTATAATAAAAAAGGATCTTAAGAAAAATTTTAGCTCTAATACTAATTGTTATAAACTTAAGTAATTTTTTGCTAATAATAGCAAGTTCACCTTCAGTATTGCATAGGGGAATAGGGTGTAAATGATTGTACTAATAATTATACTAAAAAAATTTTATAAAAGATTAAAAGTCACAAATGATCTTACTTAAAATCCAATCTCCTTAGACAGAATTTTTTCTAGAGATGCACTACAACTATATATCTGACAATAGCTTATCAAATGAGTCAAATAAAGAATACCAAAATTCTATCATCAATCAAATTTCTTACATTTTTTTTTTCATTTTTACAGCCATTTCTATGCCTCACAACTAAATTGGCAAATACAACTCAATATTACAACCTTCAACAACAATACAAATACCAAGCTCTAAACAAATAATTATATTTAATAACTAATAACCAACAACAAAAATTATATTTAATAACTAATAGCCATATACACTTTAATGCCACTCGTTGTGCTCAACAAAAATGTGAAATTCTCAAAATTAAATAACCAACTAAAATTCTCAAATGATGCTAGATATTGAAATATAATAAAATATAATAAATCATAAAATAATAAATGACATAAAATAAAAATAAAAAAATTTAAAATAATACCTACAAATTTTTAAACCAAACTTTATATACTCATAATATTTAGGCTAATACCTAAAAGATAAAAGCCAAAAAAATCAAAATATTTAGGCTAATACCTAAAAGATAAAAGCAAAAAAAAAAAAATAATAATAATAATAATAATAATAAAAGCATATTTTAAACTATAAGGTAATTTATGTAAAGGTCCCTTTATAAATGTGGAGTACATTTTTTTGTGCAAGTGAAATACTGAACCTCGGACTCTTTATATAGGCCTAAGGATCTTTACTAAGTCTTACAATTTTTTACCGTGGGATAAATGCAAAAGTCAAGAAGCTAATTTTTTTAACATTACTATTATCATACGAACGCAATATTTCATATTTCCTCTTTCTTTCTAGGCATGCCTATAAAAGAACTCGGTGTTTCGATCACCCAATCTCAGCCAATAAACTCTCGATTTTTTATGCCAGTATTGTTCCTTATCTCTAAAAAAGTCATCCATTTTATTCTCCAGCTTGTTCATTAGATCACCATCTTGCTCTTCCGGTACCAATTCCTTTTGAATTTTGAGCAACTTTCAATTGCGCTTGATTTTTTTCTTCCCGTGGCTGTAGGTCTTCTTGCTTCAATGCTTGAGGCGTTCAAGCAAAAGAAAAATTCTACAAATTAAATCTGCCACTGGGTTTTGAGCACCCTTTTTATTCCACGGATTCCATGATTGCACCATCAGATCCTAACATTTCTTATATAAGCATCAGAGTTCTTTAAAATAAAATTGTTTTCATTGGTTTTGTTTTAAATCACACTGTACACTATTTTCATTTATTTATGACTGTTGTCTCACTAAAACTCTATTTTCATTTATTGTTGCAGTCAAACATATCAAGCCGTTCATCCATAACCATAAGGTTACTACCGTAATGCCTATTAGACCAAGTGAACTTTTGTCCAGTGTAGCACATATCCTTTGAGTTGCATCTACGCAGCTTCCCAACAAACTCTAGAATTCCATGAAAATTTTTGTTTGATCCCCTTTTATTCTTATTCAATTTCATAATCTCGTTAAAATTACGTCTACAAACCGATGGTTGATCATACATATCGGCTAGCCATTTTAAAAGTTTCCAAGAGGTTGCCCGCTGCTTTTGATCAGGTTCTGCATAAAAACATGTGAATCTTCATTTTCTATCCCCGTTCCGTCCAACAAGCGAATCAATATAATGACTAGTGTACGATAGAATTTGGACTCCAAATCTTTCTTCCACATCAAACAAAATCCCCCGCTTAATCCTATATGATCCATGCCAAATGCAATTTCTAAAACCTAATCTAACTAGAAGTGTTTCTAACTGTTTGACTTTCATCTTCGTTTCGCTAGGATATACTAATTTTGGTATGCACAGTTTGAGAATGTATCTAAGAGCTTGCAATGTTCGGGCGTTCTCTACGCCTTGGACATTCCACTATGAGGTATTCATAGCTTCCAACGTTGCTAGAGCTCAGTCACTGCTGATTATGTCTTAGAGGAAGAGTAGAATTCAATGTCAAAAGACTGTGGCCCTCGTCTACTATTTTTTGGGCAGATAAATAAACATACATGTTTCTCGGAATTTTAACTTCTTCATTATCAGGGCATCTACCTCCATAGCAACTGCACCAATAACTTTACCAGCCTTTTAAGTTGTTTAGTCGTGACAATTGACATCTCTTTCTTTTGTTTTGCTTTCCTTTTGAGCTATTTTCTGACATCTTCTATTTGGGCATTTCAGCCTCGACTTTCACTCCATGCCACAAGTTAACAACACTCCATTCCAGTTTGGAACATATTTTGGGACAGGTTGATTTATGGAAGGCATGGTATTTTGGGCTTCAGTTTGTGTGTCCAAGAGTATTTTGCGCTGGGCTGTTAAGAAGTTTTAGGGGTGCATTGGGCTTGATTGTGTTTATGCTATTTGGTGGATTTGGTTTAGGTATTCCATTTGTGTTTTGGTTTTTGTTTGCTGGGTGATTTGAGAGCGGGAATTTTGAACTGCCTTGAGGTTTGACGCTCACCTCTGACGAGCTTAGTATTGTAGCCTCTTCTACACTATCAGACTCATCTGCTGCATCCAATGCTGGAAGTTACCGGTTCTTCTCTCCGTTGCGGGAATTTTTCCTCGGTCAACCTAACCATCCCGGCTTGTTTCCATTACAATTTTTGGGACATCTTTCCCCTTTTGTACCTTCTCATTGCTTCTCTTAATTTTGTTCTTCCGAGTAGGTGGGGATGCTCTAATCCTCCCATCTTTATATCTGCGATTTTCTAGGGAGTTCTTCCTTCTAGATCCTGGCATTCCTTTGTGGTTTGTCCTATGCATATAGAAGCACACAATGAAAATAGAAATCGGGGAGTCGTTCGTCCTTCAGGGACAGAATTGTGGCCTCGGTTCCTCCTATCTCCAGCACTAAACCAAGTCCCCTTTCAAGGGTTTTTGTGATGTCAATGCTAACTCTAACCCGTAGAAAGCTACCAAGACAATCGCCAGAGCTATTAGTAGAATCCGCTTCTTTTACAGAGCCAATCATCCGTCCCACTGCACACCCACTTCTTTCATAATACATGCAACGGGAAAGTTATGGATTTGAACTCAGAACATCGCCTCGCCTCTAAAAACTTTACATCCGATATCTTCCCCACATCATGTTTGACTAATACAACGAACCCCTTATCAAACTTCCCTATCCTGTCATTAGGGCTCTGTTTCTATCTACGTTAGATTAAAAATTGAAGACGAACCTACTATCTCCCAAATGTTGTATTCTGGGTTCATACAAGGGACTCCACATAATATAAATAGCAGCTTTAAAGCCTTCTCGGTTAACTAATTTGCTTGAAAGAACCTTCTCGACAAGGCTGTTTGCTAGCCTTTTTCTGCTAAACTCCATGAAACTTTGATTGACTTTGAGGATGTTCACTTTGTCTTCAGATAGATTTATTGACTGGCACAACGGCGCTAATTCGTCATTGTCCATATAATGAGGCTTGTTTCATTGGTTTTTGGTTAGTTGAGAGTTAATGAGGAGAAGGGATTAGGTAGCATTGGATATTTTTGGAAGAAAGAGGAAAGAGAATAGGTAGAACAGAACTTAATAAGTCGGAGAAGGAAGGACAAAGTGGCTAGATCTGGTATAAGAAAGGAACGAACAAACCAACCTTTTGTGATGAAACCCAATAGCTTAAGGGAGGACTGTATAACTTTCCTGTTAGTTTGACGAAAAAATATGGGTTACTTGAATTTTTATAGAATAAAGAGTAGGTTTAAATATTTTAAATATTATTTTTAATTTAATGGTGTTGATGTACATGTAAAAAAGGATATTGAAGTGAATTTCAAAATAATATATGTAAAAAAATAGCATACCAATTATTAAAATATATTTTAGACAGATTTAATATTTCAAATGCATTAATTTATATTTTTAAATCTACTTACAAATTAGAATAAAATATTATATAATGGAAATTTATGAAATATTTGTTATTTATTTTATAAAAAAATTCTATCTTTTTTAGTTGATAATAAATTATTTTTTAATTATAGTTATCTCATAATGGATCATTTTTTTTAATTTATATTTTTTTGTTTTATAAATGACAAAAAATATCAGTTAATGGCATTTTCGTAAATAAATGCACACAATTTTTAAAAAAAATTACAATTTTTTCTACCAATTAAATTCAAACACAACTGCAGTCAGTACAGCCCAAATGTCACAGTTCAAAAGGACCGAAATTTAAAATGGAGGGAAACAATAAGAGCCGTCGGATCTCGCAACCAAACCCTTTCCTCCTTATTTATTCCCCCATTTCTACAACTTCCGCTCCCACCACTCTCTCATCGATAGCGATTTGAACCTTCATCTTTCAAATCTGCTGAAAATCATTGGTTAGTTGCTAAATTTTGTTGAAATCTGTTCTCTATTTTATATTAATTTCAATGAAATGATCAGACCTACGCTTTGAATGATAAGCATTTTGTGTTTGATTTGTGTTTTAGTTTGAAAGGAATTTCTGAAAATGAGAGAAATCCTTCACGTACAAGGTGGACAATGCGGTAACCAGATCGGATCGAAGTTCTGGGAAGTGATTTGCGAGGAGCACGGGATCGATCCAACGGGAAAATACAAGGGAAACTCAGATCTTCAACTTGAACGCGTCAATGTCTACTACAATGAAGCTTCGTGTGGAAGATTTGTCCCTCGTGCTGTGCTCATGGATTTGGAACCAGGTACCATGGACAGCGTCAGGACTGGGCCGTACGGTCAGATATTCAGGCCTGATAACTTCGTGTTTGGCCAGTCCGGTGCTGGTAATAACTGGGCCAAGGGACACTATACGGAGGGAGCTGAGTTGATTGATGCCGTTCTTGATGTGGTTAGGAAGGAATCCGAGAACTGCGATTGTCTTCAAGGTAAATTAATTAATATTGAAGAGTGATATCAGTTTAATTTTATCATAGGATTATATTTCAATTCAATTTTGTTACAAATTTAAATTTGAAGCTTTCTTATGTTTAAACTCAATTTTGTTTAATTATTTGGAATAGGTTTCCAAGTATGCCATTCATTGGGTGGAGGAACTGGTTCTGGAATGGGAACTTTGTTGATCTCTAAAATCAGAGAAGAATATCCTGATAGAATGATGCTCACTTTCTCTGTGTTCCCATCACCAAAGGTTTCGGATACAGTTGTGGAGCCATACAATGCCACTCTTTCTGTCCATCAGTTGGTTGAGAATGCTGATGAATGCATGGTCCTTGACAATGAGGCCTTGTATGATATCTGCTTCAGGACTCTCAAGTTAACTACACCTAGCTGTAAGTTTTATTCCCTTAATTTACCTTTATCAAACTCAGATGGCTTATTCTGCGTTTCTATTCTTATATCATTTGCTTGATGATTCTTTATGATGCTTGATAGAAATGATTAGATCTTCAAGTTAGGTTACCGTTCCGTTTAGTGTCACATCTATTTTTGGGAGTGCCCATTTTTTTGTGTGAATTGCTTATTTGGACGGTTAAATGGGTCTTTCATCTAGTTGGAGATGGTTTTACATCCTATAATCGTTCTAGTATCCAGAGGTAGAAGAGATAAAAATATAAATAATTATTCAAAACAGTGTCATACTTGCATTGAGATTTTGTTGGCTTTTGAACAATCTGATGTTGAATTATTGACATCACTAATATTTTTGAATGGATGCGGTGAGAATCTAAATTATTAAATCAGTCAATTTTCTTGGTCCTGTGGAGTTTGGTTCAGTGTAGCTCCTACTGGCAACTTTTCTGTTGCGTAGCATTATATCTATGCGAAACTCTATAGATTAAAATATTTCAGGAAATAACTTTTACGTATGTATTCCTATTTGTAAAAAATGAAACTTTTATGCAAACTAATTTTTATATGCTTGATGATACTCTTATACCCTCAACTCTGTGAATTATGAGGCCACTTTTATTTAATTGCCGAACAAGCTTTCCCTTTAATGGATTTCAGTGACATGACTTTGTGATAATTTGTCATTCAGTCTACATTTTTTATCCATTGCATAAGTGGCAATTGCCAGATCTTTTGTTGTTGTATCTCTTATTTCAGTTTCTTATGATGGGCTTTTTCATTAACTACATCACTTGTGTTTCCAACCAATAAGCGTATTAAATTCTCTTTAACGGTTTCTCATCATTGTGACAGTTGGTGATCTGAACCATCTGATCTCTACAACCATGAGTGGTGTCACATGCTGCCTTAGGTTTCCTGGTCAGCTTAACTCTGACCTACGCAAGCTGGCAGTGAACCTCATCCCCTTCCCTCGTCTGCACTTCTTTATGGTTGGATTTGCTCCCCTCACCTCACGTGGATCTCAGCAGTACCGTGCTCTAACCGTGCCAGAACTGACTCAGCAGATGTGGGATGCTAAAAACATGATGTGTGCTGCTGACCCTCGCCATGGTCGCTATCTCACTGCCTCAGCCATGTTCAGAGGCAAGATGAGCACCAAAGAAGTTGATGAACAAATGATTAATGTTCAGAACAAAAACTCCTCATACTTTGTTGAGTGGATTCCGAACAATGTCAAATCAAGTGTTTGTGATATTCCTCCTCAAGGACTCTCTATGGCATCGACCTTCATTGGTAACTCAACCTCAATTCAAGAGATGTTTAGGCGGGTGAGTGAGCAATTTACAGCTATGTTCAGGAGAAAGGCCTTCTTGCACTGGTACACTGGCGAAGGTATGGATGAAATGGAGTTCACTGAGGCTGAAAGTAACATGAATGACCTTGTCTCTGAATATCAGCAGTACCAGGATGCCACAGCTGACGAGGAGCTCGAGTACGAGTATGAGGAAGAGGAAGGTTATAATGATGTGTAAAAAATAATTTGAGAGGTCTTGATGCATCAGCTGCTGCTGAGCAAGAGCAAAATTTTCATGTTCTTATCTCTTGGTGATCTATTGCTATATAGTAGTGCCGATGGTGAGTCAGAAAATGTCAATTTTCCCTTGGACTTTAATTAGTTTAGTATATTATTAGTGTTTGGGAGATGTTGAATATTGATTGTGTTCGCGTTTGAATTCTAGCAATGCTTTTCTGTCCATGATGTAGCAATAATAACTGACGGCAGTATAATTTGAGCCGTGATCTAGCTACATTCTGCTCGCCATACTGTTCCTCATTTCGTTTTACCCTGCAATGGATGATCTATTAAGCTTAATAATGAACTTTGATAATTTGTATTATACGTTTTATTACCGATTCCTTCCGAGCTATTTTCCTTCGTGAACAATTTTCACAGAAAGTAAAAGACACGTGATTTGTTTTGCGTGTTTTATTTTCGTAAAACTAATGCTTACAAGTTTTCCACATTTCCATTTTGGAAAAACAAAATAATAATAATAATAATTATTATTATTATTATTATTATTATAGTAACTTATGTAAAATGATATCAAACAACCAATTTAGGTTCTCATTAATCAACTCAAACAATAAATTTGCTGGGTTATAATATACGTTTAATAATTTCCAATTTTCTCTTTTTCTCAATTCATGCGGATTTTTAACTTATATGCACTTTGCAGAAAGACCTTTATTCCGAAATAGCCTTAAAAGTTTAATAACAAACCATAACACTACTAGAAATATGTAATATAATTGTCAAAGAAAAGAATTAAAAAACCCGGATTATGATTTCGTGACCGTACAATGTTAATTCATAATTTCATTATGAAGTAATACACAGATTCGAAAGTAACAGACATGTGAAATGAGCACGATTGAAGATCCCGAAAAAAGTGGTCAAACCTTACTTCTGAATGTACAAAAAATAACAGATTATGCCCAGAAGCAAGCAAATGATCACATAAATGGTAAGGAACATATTTGCCCACTTCTTTGCATCGCATGCTGGTGGGATTCTGCTTGTCCTTGGCTGTCAACAATTCCATTCTCCTGGTCTGTTGACATATCTCCATTTTGGCCTTCTTATACCCCTCGTTAGTGTTGGATGCGTAGAAACACAATCTGTTGCAAACTGATGTAATTGCTCTGAAACAAACCGTTTCTATAGTTTCATTTCCGTTTTCCCTCAAGTAGAAAGCTAAATCTTCATATATATTGGAGTCAGTCCATCTCTTTATAATTAGGTTGTCAGGTATTTTGTCTAGGTGCTCGACTTTCATAGCAGAAAAAGAATGACTACACACTATCCCGACGTTCTCAAATCCCAAAATTGTATCCGTTGGCTGTCCGGCCAATAAACCGATGTCCATCTCATGTGGGTATTTCTAAATGTAGTCAATGTATACACTCGCTTATCTGTGGCATTGGCACAACCAGAATTTATCAATAATGCCTCATCTCGAATCCCGTTTTGAATAATGGAAAAGACATTTTGGGTGTAAATCTGGGCAACATGTTTCTCCAAATGTTTGAGGAGGGTGTTAGGAGCCAGTTTGGAGCTACTTGACTCAAAGTCATCGTTTGCTTCATTGTACTGTATTCTAGACACTACTTATCAGATTCCCAGGCAAAGTCAAATATCTTCATCAGGTCTCAAATGTTTTGTGTCATGCATCCCAGCAAACTACCCTTCTAAGAAAGATTTGTCCATGGGTTGCACTTTTCATAAATCTTCCTTACCCAATCATTGTCCTGCGAACCCAACTTTTCAACCAAAGTCATCCCCTGCGCTTCAAATTTTCTGGCTTGCATATGGTTGAACATAAAATCCCTAAATGCTTGCAAGAAGTGCGCATCCTGCTCATTTGCTTGGGCATCTTTCTCAACTTGCCGGCAGCATAATCAATGAGTTACATTTGGTAGATTTTTCTTATTCGCCTTCATATAGCCTCATAATCATCAGTTACTATTGACAATGGTTTTGTGTTGTTCGTGGCACATCTCCAGTAGCCAGGTGTATGTGTCCTCTGTCTCATCTGAAAGCAATGCAAAACCAAACACTGTTGTCCTATGCTGGTTGTTAACTCCAATGAGATGTGGAATCAAATGCCAGAACATCTCCAAAGCAAATGTAATCAAAACGTGACACAGAGTCTGCCCAAACAAATTTATTATACTATTAACCTTGCCCGAAGTATAGTTATAGAAAAACCTAGGATCCATTTCTGCCTTGCCGCATAAGTAGGCAAAAGCTGTTTCTCATTCAGCATCTGCTATATTTGAAGAACCACCACCATCAATTTCAATCGGTAAACCTTTCCCAATAACTTCACCAATTGCGCAACCTCCTGCTTTGTCATTCATATAATCCATAGGATGTGTCACACCTAAGGTGATGAGGGGTCATCCCACACCACTAGGGGATGGGTACGGGAGATTGTATATAATCACGGTTCCTTTAGCTCTTTAATGGGCCTTCTTTCGAAGGGCCATACTTTGGAAACAAAACTGAACCCAAACCAAACCATGAGAGCAATAAAGTGGATTGGATTTTGGATTTTGGTAGATATGATGTGAGATGTTCAAAAGTGATAATCTCACTTTAATAATTAAAATAAAAATAAAATTGACGTAGATCTTTTTTTCAAAAATAACGTTTTTTTTTTCAAAAATGAATATTGTGGTGTAAAACCTGCGCTGTAATAATTTTGAAATTAGAGTCAAATCAACTTTTCACTCAAAAGTGGATAATATCGTTAGATTTTCACTCAAAAGTGGATAATATCGTTAGAAGTGAATGTTATGGTGTGAGATTCGCGCTGTGATAATTTTAAAATTAGAATCAAATCGATTTTTTTCCTAAAAATAGATAATATCACTGTAGCATGAGATCTGTATTGTAACAATTAAAATTAGAGTTAAACAGACGCCTGTACTTGCAAGTAGAGGTGTATGTAATACTCTAAGTGATGAAGGATACGCGCTGTGATAATTTTAAAATTAGAATCAAATCGACTTTTTTCTTAAAAATAGATAATATCACTGTAGCATGAGATCTGTATTGTAACAATTAAAATTAGAGTTAAACAGACGCCTATACTTGCAAGTAGGGGTGTATGTAATACTCTAGGTGATGAAGGGTCATTACACATCGTTAGGGAATGAGTGTGAAAAATTATATATATAAGCGCAAGTTCCCTAACACTATAATGAGATATTTTAAAATAGATAACAGACTCTGAATTTATTTTCAAAAACAAAATTATTAAAGTTTTTTTTTATCAAAAAAAAGTGGACAATATCACTACAAAGTAGGACCTGTCATGCCTTTTAACAATAATATCACTGTAAAATAGGACCAGTCATGTCTTTTAACGCCAATTTTATACATCTCTTAATTTTGGATGGGTGTTGAAAATTGTATATAAACCCGAGTTTTCTAAAACTGCAACGAGATCTTTTCTCAAAAACAAAATTGTTAGCCTCTTTCTCCCAAAGTGAATAACATCACTGTAGTGTAGGATCCTAACAAAACTGTTAGGCACCTTCTGACACCAACCCCATGCATCTCTTAATCTTGGGCACTATAGCTTGATCGATGGAATATTGAGAATGGCAGTTTGTGAGATCGTTCTATTACATTGATCGATGGAATATTTGATAACAGCAATTTGTGAGATTGTTCTATCACAAAATCCTTAACAATCCACGGCAATTTTTGAGATTATTCTATCACAAAATCCTTAACAATCCACTTCAATGTTGCCTGTTGGTAATTAACGCAGAAAACTGCATGACAACTTACTCGTGTCAATTTTCTACGATTGTGCCTTTCCGTAAACTTCTTTGCACGATGGCCTTGCTTTGAACAAACCCAGATTCTTGCAGAAATTGAACCATTCTTGTTGTAGCATATTTCCATCCTTCCTAACACTAAAGCCAAGAATGTTTAAAGATGTGTATTATTATATTACAGCTCGGCGTCCTTAATAGAATCAAACTTGTTGCCAATCATATCAACTGTGGTCAAGTCCCCAAACCTACTGGGCACATTACAATGCAGAATTGACAAACCATCCAGCAGGAATACGGATATCAAATGAAGGCACACTTCCATCCGATGTGTGGAAATCGTGTTAACTGGATACGGAAGTTCTGACAAAAGTGTCCGAGCCATGGACCAAACAGTCATCCCCAGAGCCTCTGAGAGCATAACTACTAGTGCTGCTATTGGCATTGGTACCATTTAATTGCACAGACGAACTCCCAACATTATTGAACTTGGCACTCAATTGGACTCCAACTCTAGCTGCTTCTACAAAACTCATCTGATTGGCTACAATAATAGGAAGGAGGCAATTATATTACAATTGAACAGCCCAATAAAATAACAAAAGGACATTACGAACATAACAAATTTTTGCATAACGCAAAGCAATTCATTTCCATTAAGGCAATGTCAAATTTGAATCGAACAACAAAATGCCATCGATAAATTCAAAAAAAAAAAAATAATAATTTTAATAATGAACAAATACAACCAATAGGATCAAGAAACTAGAACTTAAAAATCAGCTTCCTTGAAACCAATTTTGGCCCAATTTTCAAACCCTAGCAAGCAAAAGTGCAAGTTTAATTCTCCAAAATAAAAAATTAGCAAACAAATTTAATGGTGTAAGAGAGAAATTACCTTAAATAACACTGCTTCAGACCGTATATGAGAAAATCATAACAAAAGCAATGCAGAACGCACAACCTTCGTCCAATTCATCCCAATCAAGCTTGAAACACACGGAGTTAATTGCAAAGAAACGACATCGTTGACTTTCCCGGCTAGGCGATAATCAATCCAGTTTGGGTAAAATTCATTTATGTCCCTAGACCTTTGTCAAAACACAAATAAGGATAAGCTTTTGTAAAATAAGATACCTTTTCTTCAATAATTATATTTTAATTATAAGAGTTTTATTGAGTGATAATCAAATATTTTAATTAGAGATGAAAATTTTACACTTTTAAATTATACTCTTAATAGTTTTTATTTGACAAATTTATTATTAATTATTTTTAGTAAATGTAGTGATTGTATGCTTTTATTAATAAATAATAGTTAATTTGTATAAATAGTTTGTATTCCTGATACCACTCTATTAATAAATATCTCTGTAAATATAAATAGTGTCGATTTAATGTGACTTCTCTACTAGTCACATTTTAGACAATTATTTCAAATTTTTTTTGAAATATAAATATTTCAAATTTTTTTTGTATTGTTTAATTATTATTAGAGAAAGAAATTTTAGACAATTAAAAAGTTATCTTACTTCTATTCAAAAGAGACAAAATTGTGGACTTATAAAAATAGAGATTTTTTTTAAATTATTTAAAATATCTTTATTTTATTTTATATAAGTTTTAATATATTTCTTTCTTAATATAAGTTTTAAAAAAATTAATTTTAAAATAATTATATTATTTTTAATTAAAAAAATATGTGACACCTAAACAAGTAATAAATTATTTTGATTAATAATTTATTTAAAAAAAAAAAAACTTAACCAACCTATATTTTAATATCCTTAATGAAGACGTTATCACACTTAAAACTAAATTTACGTCGGGTTTTTTAAATAGAAGCAGGAAATGCCAAGTTTTGTCCTTGCATGGAAATGTCAAAAATGCGTTAGAGCCATAGAGAATATATTTTTATTATTATTATTATTATTATTATTGGTTAAAAATAATGGAATATGAAATTGAAGACGTATTATCATCGTCAGCGGATGAGATGACGACACCTGCTAATACAACAGCTGTTGCCTGCTGGGAAAGAGACGGAATCTTAACTAAAAATAACGTGGTTTTGGTTTGATCTGACAAAAAAGAAAGAAATACATCACATGGAATGGACCAAATATGGAGCCCACTCATTTTAATTCAGGGAAAAAGATTTATTAATTAGAATACAAATATAATTTATTATTTCCAAATTATTCATAAATTTTAAAAATTATCAAGCACATTTTTTTTTTTTATGATCGACTTTTAAGTGGGCATTGATTATTTTAAGTAATAAATTTTTTGGAAGCCGCACAATAAATATAAACTTTGAATTATGCTCAAATTTGAATTAAATTTTTTTAAAAATTATATATTATATATGTATGTTATAAAGTAATAATAATGAAGTGAATTTACCTTCAAATTAAATGCTAATAACATATTTTTCCGCTATGTAAAATAAATGTTATAACTAAAAGAAGAGAAAGAATTAAATGTTAGGATGTTTTGTACATTTAGTAACAATAGCATTTATCTTTCTCCTTTTCTTTTCAATTTTCACTTTTATCTTAACAGGTGATTATCAAATTATTTCTTATAGTTTGTGAAAATAATGACTTATTTTTGTTTAGTAAGTTCTCACTTCTGAAACGACATATTCTTTAATAATTTTGAGATACCCATTTTGGTTATATTATGGAAAAGCAAGCCTACATTTACTTTATTCCCAAGCAAAGTCGAGTTAAAATCTCTAAAAGCCAACAGTTTCTCTGCATTTCATCAATTTCACACAATGGAGCAGAGACGAAGCAGAGTAAATCTTCTCTCACTCTCCAATCTCTTCAATCTTCTTCTTCCTTTTATCTTCCTTTCAGGATCTACCGTTGAAGCTTACAAGAATTACACAGTTGGTGATTCATTGGGTTGGTATGACGGTCTCGAAAAACCTGGCGTAGATTATCAGAAATGGGCTGAGAATAAGAGCTTCAGTTTGGGAGATTTTCTCAGTAAGAACTTTTATCAATCTTTCTCATTCATACTTCTGTGTTCAGTTACTTTAATTAGTTTTATATGTGAATTTCTATTTTCACAGAAGCTTGAACTCTGTGAATTTCGGATAAGTTTCCATTAAGAGATTAATACTGTCAAAACCCATATCAAGGAAATCATTGATATTATTAGAACTACTTTATAGCCAGATTATTGTTTCTTTTGGGTTTGTAGGTTTCCTAATTGGTTTTAACAAATCAAAAGCTTCTTCTTCTTCTTCTTCTTCCTCCTCTTCTTCTTCTACTTCTACTTCTTATTTTACTCATCAAAGTATTCCATTAATACCATAATGATAATCCATTTGTCATCATAGAGATTTTCGAATCTAGACTAGCTATTTGATCTAATTCATAAATACTCCGTCATTGGTTAAAAACATAAATTTGCAAGATTTAACTTTAGAATATATTTGAAATTGAAGTATAATAATGATGAAATATAAGCGAGTATGTAAATTAAAATAAATTAGTAAAAATACGGATAGAAAACTAGATGTTAATTTAGGAACATAATTTGTTTTCTTTTGAGATAGCTTTAACAATTAATAATTAGTTGGGTTTGGGACTGAGATTGGGAGCATGAAATTTAGTGAAGTGGAGGCCCAAAAAGGTAAAGGACAATAAATGGATGTATACCAGCTGGTGAATTAGATTTCTGTATATGTATCTAATTGAAAAGAAAAAAATAAACTTCCTTATTTCCTTTTTTCTTCTAGAAAAAAAAAAAAGCGTCCTTACATTGAAAATATTTATACACACATTTAATAAAATTATAAAAAAATCATGATATGCGCGTGAATGTCCATGTCATCCTCTAGAAATAAAAAAAATAAAAAATAAAAAAAGTGACTTGCTACTGCCCATTCCCAGGAGCAGAATAGTTGCTTTCGAAGAGATGTTTTCCCATGTCATGCTGTTTCATCACAAAATCAAATGCTCACTTCTTTACACCTGGCAGTTTATCATTGGTCTGCGGCAAATAAATCTACTTCGTTAGCAGGTTATAGTGTAGATTTTTGCCACTTGTCCCCTTCTGGCGTCCTATTCTAAACTGCAACTCTTATTAATTTAATTTTTTAAAATTGTTTTACAATAATAGTTAAATTTATTTAAAAATTTAATTTTTAGTTCCAGAATCTTAAAATTTTGTATGAAAATTTGATTTTTTATTAAAAAAATAAATTTTGCATAAATAACCCCTAAAATCGCAATTAAGTAACTTGATTATTCTTTATAGTTGACTTATTAGTCAGAATTAAGGAATAAAGGGGTGGGAATAAATTTTTTATAAAAGAATATTATATTTTCATCCAGCCTTAAAAATTAATTAAAAAAAAGGGGTTGTATTTTGTATTTTAAACATTTTATGGTTCTTGATAGAGAAGCTAGCTCTAACAACTTTTAGTTATTTTTTTAAAGTTAGTTATTTTTGGTTAATTTCATGATTTTATGTTATTTTGTCGTTGTAGTTTTCAACACCGACACTAACCACTCGGCAGTCCAAACATACAATCACACAACTAACAAGCTTTGCGACTACGATGATTCTCTCGACGACGACACTAAAATCTGGTCAAAAGTAAATCCATCAAACACTTAAATCATTGCAGTCATGGTGTCGGTTCCTTTACTAAAAAAAGAAACAACATATTTCTTTTCCAGTGACTAGACAAAGAGTAATGCGAGAATAGTCAACAGTTCAAAATTACAATAAGTCATGGCAAAGGATTGCCAGGAAGCTTAAAGACTTCCTCCGAACAAGCACCGACTTCGAACAGTGCCGATTACAATAACAATGAATCAGCACCAGATATTATCATACTTTTTAATTTTAATAATTCACGTAAAAATCAAACCGATAATAGTAACGATGACGACGACAATGATAATGTTAAGAAGGAATTTAATTCTGTTTCTTTGTTATCCAAATTTTTGGACGAAAAATTTATTAGTTTTATGATTTTATTAAGAATTATTTGTATATTTTAAAAAGTCTGAGGTTAGAATTTTTTTTTAATAATTATTTTTATTCCTATTATTTGGGGTTATAATTTTAAATAATAACTATTTATCTGTTGTACAATATAAATTGAATTAACTGATTGAAGGAGAAAATTTTTATTGTTTATTAGTGTTTCTCTAAGTGCTACTTAATTTGTAGATGAATATTCCATTTGTTGAGCTCATTAGTGGAAAGCGAAGCAAAAAGACAAAAAGAAAAAATTAGAACTTCCTTTTGACAATTGAGAAGTGTAAATGACATACTGAGTCCCTTAATTTGGTAAAAAAGATGAATTAGTCTCCTCCACTTCAAAAATAAGACTTCTGAGTAAAGGTAATTAGATATTTTTATATAAAAAGAAAAAAAAAATCAAAATTTGACACCACGTGATCTGGCGCTCTAAAATTTCCTCCGTTAAATATCACAAACCACCTATTTTTTACTACAATATAAAAAAATATAAGAACTAGTCACCGTTGCCATCGCTGCCGTCGCTAGTCCATCTACCTTCGCCACCAAAGGGAATTAGAAGCCTCGGCCAACAAATCCCCATCATCGTCAACACTGTACAGTATCCGGAAACACAGAATTGTCGTTTGACCTTTCGAACCTGTCGCATCACGTCGCTGCCGATTTCGCGGCTACCACTGTTGACAAACCATGCCACCAACCTCAGAAAGTTCCATCGTGCCTTTTCCAAACATAATTTTTTATTTCTTATATAATTTTAATTATATTAAAAAATAAAAAAATAATTAAAGAAAAATTTACATTCAGATTATAAAGCAGATCTAGTATGGATATCTCTATTAATATTTTCACACTGCGTCGTGCAATTTTGAAAAATGAGAATGTAATGTTCAGAAAATTTTCTCCACTTTCATGTTGATTCTAGCATAATTTTGTTGAATTTAAAAGTGAGAACTGAAAAAGGGATCTCCCTTCGAAACGTCGGTTTTGGTATTTGTACAAAATGAAATGGGTTCTTTTCAAATTTTTTCCGCTGACATTCTATTTATTTTTGCTCTGATGACATTCTGTCCTGGTCCAGGTTCACATTATTGCTTCAGAGTGTCTTCTGGATATCTTCAAGCTACTCAGCCAAATTTCTCCTGCTCGTCTCCTAGATGTCATATTCAAGGGCAAGCTTCTTCATCAATATGAGGTGGAAAAAAAAATGAGGCGGCAAAATCATTGCTAAAATAATGTATCGATATCCTTGAAAACCAGGAACTAGAGTTGTACCTGTAATTCTGCTCGCTTACTGATGCAGAAAAGAATTCAAATATAAGGGAGTTGTGGAAACCAAATGCAAACTTAAATGTACCTTATCATGTCAGGATTTTTGTTACAATGTATGATGAGGCCCCGATCCCTTTGTCAGTTTTAGGGGTTTAGTTAGAATCTGTAAATAACAGCAATCTATTCTTTATTTTTTTTTTTTTCAATTTATGTATTATTTAAACAAACAAGACATAATGAAATTTAAATTTCTTCTCGACTTTAGTATGAGCAAGAATAATTGTTATCAATCAGTTTAGTATTTATGGATTTCTGTTGACTTACGAAAATTAAAATTTCATTCCTAACCATTGCTTCTCTACTGTGAGTCAGCATAGTTCACCCCAAAATATTTTTGTCATATTTGAACTATAGTGTTGGGTCAAAACTCAAAACCGAGATGATCCACCCCAGCAGAAGGGAATATTAGATAGGGATCACAACACAAGACCATTAAATGAAAGTAAAAATTACATTAACATAGAAATCATTTATTAATTCATTCAAATCATGCTCTTGAAACACAAGTTCGCAATAAATTAGAAAAATTAATTACTCTGTTAAAAATAATATATATATATATATATTATTTTTAACAGAGTAATTAATTTTTCTAATTTATTTTCTAATTAATTAATTGATGTGTCAATTTATTTTTAATTTTAATACATATATTTTATATTTTAAAAAATATTTGATTATATTTAAGATAAAATTAAATAGATAATAGTGTCCGCCAACTTGAATTGTCCGCCCACTATTAAAAGTGAGATTCGCTTATGGGAGAAACTTTTTTTTAGAATAACGTACGTAATAACTGTAAGATTATCGGGCTAGTTTCTGGGCCGAAAGGACGGGGCAAGGCCGAGAATCGGAGGTTCGTAATTCGTTGTTACGTTAATGGGTTTCCAGTGAACACGAGAATTGCTCGGAACCAGTGAAACCAAGACTTTTAAGAGGAAAATTATTTGCCAACTTTTCTGGAGTTTGATCGAGGACACGGACTAGGCTGAGTTTCGAAGACTTCTCCATCTTTTCACGGTTGTCAGACCTAGCGATTACCGTGTGATTTTCTCGCTGTTTGTTTATCTTCCAGTCAAATTGTTTATTTTGTTTCTATAAATTTTCAAGTCTTGTACGTGTTTGTGAATTGGTTCGGTGTTATAACGTACTGAACTGGTGATCTTACCAATCAGCATACTGCAAAATTTCATTTTTAAGGATGGTTAATTCGATACTACTACATGCATATTTGAGGATTTTTTTATGTGGAAGAATGTTTCTTCGTTAAGAAATGCTCAAAAATAATAGAAATAATAATGATGGGGGATGAAAATTGTAACGACAGTTGTACGAGTACTAAACCTTCTCTAAAGTTAATGATAATGTCGGATTGGAAGTTGAAGTGGCTTACTATGCATGACTGTGTTGAACTTGGGATTTCGCAAATGTTGAGGCTCTCTTTAGCTTAGCTTCTCACGATTAAGCATAGAGGAAAAATGAGAGAGAGGAAGAAAAGGTAAGTGGAACGAATAGTTATAATAATAACTTTTGTGAAATGTAAAAGGTTAAGAGGATGTGTTTTGGAATGTTATGATGAGAGTTGCAGAGGCTGGTGGGATTCTGAACCAATTAATTGTATTAGGATTAAGGAAGTATCTGTTATAAATATGACTGAGGTCCTTCTATGAAACACAAAACCTTACCCGGGTAGTTATAGGAGTGTCTAAAATGACGTTGGATGCGATTATGGCTTTGAAATCTGTCTAGAATGCTTGGTATGTGGTTTCATTTTGGAAGATTGTGTGCGGACCGGCTAACCAAATAGTTTGATATTTAGTTTCTTGCTGGGACATTACTTTGGTTGTAGTTTTTTCTCCCTCTTTTCCACTTTGTTACACGTTGATATTCGTACATGATTTTTATTCTGCCAATTCAATAATCCAATGACCTATTACCTAATTACTGATGCTTGTGATTGGCCCTATATGTACTTGGGGTATATTTCTTGTGTGTATTTCTGACTTTCAATGAGTGGAATATACATACTGTGAAGAATTATGATCAAGGTTTTGAAATTGATTTTACATTGGTTTGGTTCTACGTTGAGCTGGAGATGGGGTTATTTGATTTTGATAATATCATCAAATATTCATTCAATGTAAAACTTCTTGATGAGAGATGTTGAATGGTATGAAATAGTCTAAAACAGATTTGTGGAGCTTATGTTTTTCATTCTAGAACTTCTGTGATTTAATTAGGATGTTTATCATTGTTCTGTCTTGCATTGGCGTCTTCATTTTTCTTTTCCCTTTTGTGTGCGTGCGTGCGCTTGTGTGTTTTTGTTGTTGGGTCAGGGTGAAGTACATCCTATGTTTTTAGGTTGAGATAGATTCAAGACAATCAACTTGGTTTCTATGGCTTATGCATGCAAAATTTAAATTTTCTAGCATCCTATGCATAAATGTCAACATATACTTATGTATATGGAAGTAAAGGTTAGAATTTTTATTTTTTCTAACCTTTTAAGTTTGGTAATAATGAAGATGAGTTAGAAAATTATTCAACCTCTTCAATTTAAACCATCCTTGCTTTTTGGAAGTACGAAAAAATCCTTTTCATCTTTAAAAATTTTGAAAAAAGATCATTTCTTTCTTTTTCCCTTTTAAGGGCCGAATGTATCAATTGGAACAAGATTAACATTTTTCATTTAATAATCAATGATAATTATCATTTACTAGCCAATCAATAGCTTACCAAATGGACCAATGGTATTTTACCACAATAAAAGATTTTTAATGTATAAATAAATAAATAAAATATTTATTTAATGCTTAACAATTAAGCAAAAGTTAGTTAATATAAAATTAATTAATCAATAAATATATATATATAATCAATATCCAAAATTAATATATATATATGAAATTACCAAATGGTCCTTGATTAATTGTTTATTTCTTAACCATTAAGAAAATAATAATTAATCAATATAATTAATTAAAAATTAATTAAGTATAACATGAATTTTCAAAATTCATTTTAATGGTACAATTACCATATTGGCCTTGGTTAATTATTTATTTTTTTAATCATTTAAGAAAATAATAATTAATTCAAATTAATTAACAAATAATTAATTTGATTTGTTGATTTTATAAATCAAAGGTAACATTTACCAATTAACTCTTTGATCTTAATTATTTGATTTTAAATTATTTGGAATAAAGTTTATGAAATATCGTTTCTGGTTGTAATGTGTTGTTTAAATTTAATTTACTTATACTTTAATAATTCTTATTCTTTTAATAATTATATATTCAAGTTCTATTTAACTTTTTACAAAAAAAAAAAAAAATTAGGCCAATCATTTTTTTTGATTTTGTAATTTTTTATTGTATACTATTATTGTGTATAGTGACTATATATATGGTATAATAAAAAGAAATAAGCAGGATAAATATTTTTATTGGTATAAAAAAACAAAAAATTAATTAAGGGTATCTGAGATATTTATTACCATTTCTGAATTGAAATTTATTTGGATGCATATCTATGCATTCTTTATAATGTTAAAATATAAAAGTTTATAAATCAATGGTAACATTTATAAATCAATTAACATTTATCAATGTATGTAATAATAAAGTTCAAGGGTGTTTAATCTTTTACTAACACCAATAAAGAGAAAAAGATTGAGTTTCATTACGTTGAGGGTACAAAATAGTAGAAGTTTCAAACCCCTAAAACATTGAGCTCAATCAGTATTTATAGCTATTAATAACGTGTTCTCCAAATCTTCTTACACTGGGACATCGAAAAATAAGAGTGACCAACATTTGCAAAAAGGTTTATGCGTAATCTTTAGATAATAAGATATCTTATATTCTTTGCCTATAAGTCAGTCAATATCAGCCTTATAATTACTTTATAGGACGCTACTTCGCACACAACCAAGCCATATAAAGCCCTTAAATGCGGCCTACAATTTTTGGGATTCACAATTATTCTTGAGTTCTTAAGTGTTTTTTTTTTCGCATTTCTCATTTTTTATTTGACAGACAATAACTGTTAAGAATAGTTTTATGACCTTTAGGTTGAGATTAGGTTCTCAGGGTTGGGGTGGAATTTACTTTTCACATAATGGCTTTTTGTTTTTAGGTAAAACCAAAGAGAAGTCGGGCCTAATCTCAATCATGACCTTAGGGTCGGTCGAAACGAAATTTATTTTCTACATGAATAAGAGAGAAATTTTAAATATGCAATTTATTTGCCACGACCCCTTCGATCATGGCATCGATATCGTGATCTTGAAGTCATAATAGCATTTACTTTTCATATGACTAATGCAAAAAAACTTTAGCAATGTTAAGTGACTGATCACTTAACTTGAGGGTGTCACGATCGGATAAAGAGCTAGTATTTGGAACAGAATTTATTTCTCACATCGTTGAGTGAATAATTTTAGACAATTGAAATTTATTCTTTGTTGGTTGTAATGTCAATATCCCAAACTTAGGGTTAAGGTACTAACTTTAGAGTCTGCGAAAATTGCTAGAACAACGCACGCTTACTTTTTATCCCCAATAGTAGTGTTTGTTCATAGTGATTTTGCAACTAGTAATTGAAGAAAATAATTCTCTTTATTTTTATTAAATTATAATCATTTTCTCATAGTTTATAATAATTTTTTTTAAATAATAGTTAAATATAATCTAATAATAAAATAAGATTCAAATAATATATTAAATATTTAATTATTTTTAACTATAATAATAAGTAAATAATATTTTAATCATAAAAATAAATAAATTTTTATGTAAATTTTTATTATTATATATAAGAGTATAAACATAATTATAAGAGATATAAGTTTAAGAAAGAGGGAGGTCATTCTTGATGTGTAAATAAAATATTGTCAAACCTTAATATAGATAAATGATAATAACTCCTTTCAACTATATGTAAATTTTTTATTTGTCGCAGTCCTCCTTTTTTATTTTTTTTCCTTCACGCATTTTGATAAAACAAAATATAATTTGAGTAATACTATTCATTTCAAAACTTTTATCTTAAAATGTATTACAAACGAGACATGATGTATTTATTGAATAATAAAAATATTCAATAAATAACTTAAAAAATTATAAAAATTCTTGCTGTTTAATAAATATGTAACAACTCTTTTGTTCCCTCATTTAAGATATATTTTGGGATGAAAAATTTAGTATAAATAATATTATTGAAAAAGTTTAAATTAATAATTAAATTAAATGAGTTAAGGTAAAACACCAAATTAAAACTAAAAATTAAATTAAATAGCAGCCACATTGGATAAGCAAGAATCTATGCCTTAACCAGTAGCTCCCATTAATTGAAGTTAAAGACAATGGGAATAATGTAAATTTTCATATACAAAATAATGTTATTGATGTGGTATAATTATAGTATTATATTAAGTTTTGTATAATATATATATTTTTTAACTTTTATAATTGTTGTATATAAAATATAGCATATATAATAATAATAATACATTTTTTATATGTAAGTAAATATGACAAGATTATATTATTACTCTAAGAGTCTAAGTTTTATACAATTCATTCTTCTTCTTTTTTCATGTAAATTTTCACTTATATACCTAAAAATAAAGGATATGCAACAATTAATTAAAATGGCAGTCGTAGTTTGAAGAATTGTGAATAAAGCTAGAAAAATCCTACTTTTCATTCCCTGCTTTCTTCAATTAAAATAATTTCAAATAGCATAATATTTTAATATTATTATCCTCATGATAAATTATGATACAATTTATATAAAGTAACATACCTTTATTTAATAGAGATAATTTTAATATAAAATTTTAAATACAAAATCGTAAAGTTCTGAAATATCAAAACAGATAATATTTATTAAATTATTTGTATGATACATAATTAATATGATTATAATAAGAGAGTGTAATTGTGTTGTGAATATCTCACATGACTCTTATGATAGACTGTGATGCGGTGTGAAAGAGTATATTGTGAATATCCCATATTATATTCCAAATATAAATATTTTACATTACTCTCATGTCATGTATTATGAATATCTCGCATTATATTTGTGTTGTGAATGTTTAATATCACTCTCATCGTCTATTGTGTTGTTATATAAAAAGATATATTTTGAATGTTTTATATTATTTCTGTAATAAAATACGGTGTGATTTATATTAAATAATAGGTCTTTATTTAATAATCACGTTTTAAACTTAAAATTTCAAGAATAAAATTACAAAGTCGCAAATTTTCTGAGCAGATAATATTTCATTTATAATACGTATTTTATTTTTACTTTTTACAGTTTCAATCAACGTTAGCTCAGTCAACGTCACATCAATAAAGGCTTCTGTTTCAAGTGACGTTAGTTTCAGTCAACGTCACTTCAATAGAAGAGAGCTGCGTTGTAATGGAGTTCGAAGTTTGTATGAAACGAATGAGGATTAGAGTGAAACGAAGATAAAATATTAGGAATAATTGCAAATTACATACCAAATTAGTCAATTAAAGTGCGATTGTGTAAAAGATTAAGGACTAAAATAAATTTTTTCTAATTAAAAAAAATTTATTTTAAATATTCTGAAACAATAAAATTCTTCCAACCAAAGTGAGCAATATTTGAACTCAAATCTTTTGTAAAACTCCAAAAAACATTACACTAGATCAATCAACTATTATCCACGTGTTAACAAAAATCACAATCAAACTAAAATTTTTATTCTAATTGATCTATTTTTTTAATTATCAAACTATTCTCATATGATTAAAATTTAATTTTATTAATTATTAACTATAAATACGCATATACCAAAGTAGATACTCCTATTAAGAAAAAATCTTATTGATTCCATTCACAAACATCTATATCTCTATGAATTAGGAAGAAAAATGGCTAGTTAATTCCAATTAATTTATTGTTAATTTACAATCTCCAAAGTTAAAAACAACCTACCAAAAATAAATAAAAAAATATAAACCAATTTATTACCATGATACCAAAGCTATTGTAATTTTTCCAAACACCTCTATGTTAATGGAAACAATTGTCTTCTTTTTTTTCCCTATGTAACGAGATTTTAATTATACGCCTCTTGACAAATATAAAGCAAAATTTAACAGAGGGAAGCTTTTCATAGCTTTAAATTGAACGAAGAGATCGCTGAATATTTAATTTATCTACTTATCTATTATGTAAAGGGTTTGGACCCGTGTGTATTTTCCTCTTGTCTTCATCAAAACCTGTAGGATCACCATTTTCATCTCTATGATCTCCTCTAAAGCTGTTGCCATGAGTTCCAGTAGGACGCATATGAGAATAGGAAGCAGAAGCAGCTGCTTTGAAGCTACCATATCTAGAAGATGAAGTGGAAGACAATCGTAAGAGCATCAGAAGAAGAAGGAAAAACAACCGACCCATCTCCTTATAATTCATACTGAAGTTCCAAACCATGCATGGAATCTTTCTCAGAAGCGGTAAAAAGACAAAACAAAAAATGAAAATGGGAAGCAAAAACAAACAACTTTTCTCTATGGATCTGGTTTCAAAAGGGTCTCTTCACAAAAGCTGAAAGGAAAATAGGCAGGTTGGGATCCTGAAGATCATGAGAAAGAGAAATAAAATATCTGTAGTATTTCTTTCTCTCTCTCTCTCTCTCCTGCTTTCTTTCTTCTTCATTTGTTTTTTGTTTTTTTTCTTGATGAAATAACCTTGGAATGTGAGCTCTGAAAATGACGATGGTCACTGAGTGGTGATAGTCAACAAGCTAGCATAGAGTTCGGTGCCCGCTGAATCTGAACTGAAATTAAATTTGGTTTGCAGAAAATATATTAGGGTACCGAGAACAGAATACAGATTATAGACCAGTAAGACTAAGCTGAGAGCATGGCTTTTTTCTGTTGCAATTCTTGTTTTCACGTTTTCATGCATTTATTATTTTTGTCTACAATCAATATTCAATCTTGGGTTAGGTTATGTATATATATAATTGTTTTTCATTATATTTCATTTTATAATTTTTTTTTTTTTAATTAATAGTGGTGTCTGTTGCAAGAAGTTTGAGTTTTTCTGTACTAATGACAGACAGCAAAAAGTGTTGTGTGGCTTCTACTTGTGCTTACAAATCCCACCATTCGACAAATGGGAAAAAAAAAGAGTTTGTTTAAGCATGGAAGCACTTTTTTGCACTTTTAGAATGAATCAATCATCTTAGGCTCTTCATGGAAAAGATTTACTTTTTCCGAAAGTGCATTTGGGTATTTAAAATGAATATTTCATTAATTAATTTAATAAATAATTTTTCTTTTTTAAATAGTATAAGAAATTTAGAGTTTGCAATTTCATTCCCATAAAGTTAAAGAGTAATTTAATTATACTCCCACAATATTTAAAAAATTTAAATAAAAAACTTCTATCCTAATATTATTTTAATGTAATGCTTATTTTAGCAATTAAAATTTATGTACTAAGATCACACTAAATAATTATTTGTTGCAATATGTGTGTTAACTTTTCTCGTATTTAAAATTTTCTCTTATAAATTATAATAGAGGGAGTAGACTTTGTTTAATTGCTCACATTTATTTAATCCCAAATTTTATTTTTAAAAAATTTTCACTCAAAGCAGTCAAAATGAAGTGATCTCTATTCTAAGAAACCATGATGTTGTCTTCATCACTTTAATTATAAGAAGATAACAAAGCCAAAACAAAAACATTTCATGAAAAAGTTATGAATAATTAATTCAAATTTATCGACACATTCTCAAAAAGTGCCAAAAGACCTGAAAAACTTGTCATTTTGTATGCAAATTAAAATTTCCTTTACAGTTTACTTCATCTTGTTCACCACTACTTTAAATTTCATTATTTATCATTTCCATTGCTTTTACCATTACCTTCTTACCATACTTGAAATCACATTTTACATGGGATATATGTTGGCTACTTATAGACATATGGGTTGTAAAGTTTTCATGTTATGTTAGGAATGCTTGTAATTAAAATTATGGTAAACAAAATATTTTAATAAATATTTAATTATTCTAACAAATTATAAATTCGAGATGCATAAGTTTAATATTAACTTTTTAATTTATTTTTATTAGATATTAATTTATATTTGCATATTTTAATAATATAAATAAATTTAAAAAGAAATGTTATTAACATATTGTAAAACCATTCTTTATAATAAAAAATAGTTATTAAAATGAAAAAAATATTAAAGAAGGTTATGTGTATATATACAAAATTTATATAATACAAGCGTGCATTAGGAAGATGTTAGTCAAAAGTATTATACACAATCTTCAATCTTTAAATAATAGAAACTTTGTTTTATTAACTATTTATTCTAATTTTTATAAATTATATCAATTCTACTAGAAATTGTAGTTACTTATGTTTTGTTATAATAATACTAACTTTTATTAAAATTCATATATTTTTATATTAATATTTAATATATGACTTAATAATCACCACATTACAATACTAAACAAAAGTCGGATCTCCCTTGAAGAATAAATTGTCATTTCATTGAAAATTTTGCCAATCTTAATTTTTCAAAAAGATTGGGAAGCTCTTGATCTTGGCATGTTGCTAACTTTGTCTGTATATTTTTCGATTCATTTGTTATTGTCATAATTATTTTATCTTAAATAATGTTAAAAGTATTTAATAATAGTAAATTTAACAGAATTTATAAAATTTATATTAATATTTAATATTTAAAAAAAAATTTCCATAACGAACGTAAAACCACTAGAACCCTTTGACTGATATGAGTTAGCACCCAATTAAAAAGGAATGTAGAGAATGCCGATGTCATCATGAAGTTAAACCTACGGGGTGGCAGCAGTTCGATTAACCTTTTTTGTTTGATAGTCAAAGTAAATAAGTGATCGTGATGCTCCGATATCATTAGGATCTCAACTAATTCTCCTAAATGATGGCTAATTCAATGAAAACCCATTTGGTCTGAGACCGGTGAATTTAATAATACACCTACTTCGCTTAGTGAACAAAATTTAAGTTTCGTTTACTATTTGAGATGTTATAATTTTAAAATCATAATTATTGTCATATAAAAATATTAAATATTAATTAAATTATTTTTGTAATCATAAAAATAAAAGGAAATAATTAGTTTTAAGGAGTATTTCATTGATTAGGCTAAACAGATATGAAAAAAATAAAATTATGATGACAATTTATCGTAATTCTAATATAGACAGTTTTTTTAGTATCAACACATTGATGTACAGCTCCTACAGACACTGCCTATTAGATTTGTGGATTCAAACTATATAAGCCCAAATCCAGCTGACCAATTAATTGGGCCGTTTCGATTTTGTACTAGAGATGAACTAAGCCCATGACAAATTGATGCGGTTTGACTGGTTTTACACTTTTATTGTGATATCCAAGAAATATTTTTTTAATGAATTATCTTAAATCTTAATATATATATATACACACACACTTAAATTTTAAATATTTTATTCAAACCAACTTGACACTATACGTAACAAATCCATGGAATTGAGATCGATTTAAATGTAACATATATTGAATCATCCCTTATAAAATGTAGATACTGAAATTTCATTGTCCCTCCGTTTATAGTTGTCCTTCGCTACTACAGCAAAAGAAAAGGCCCACGTGTTATCGCGGCATTGAAGAAAATTTTACATAGAGATTACAATTTATTTGAGAAATGATACATTATTCAGTACAAATTTAATATAATTAAATAAATTTAAAATTTAAAATTTTAATAAGAATAATTTGATCAAATACGAATTTGATATAATTAAATAAATTTAAAATTTAAAATTTTGATACGAATAATTTAATCGTATTTATATTATATAATTAATAATTTATCGAATTCGAATTTAATCTTTTAAATTTATTTATAATATAATTAAAATACGGTTAGTTAAATAAATAATTATATTTAAACAAATAACGCGTTTAAACGAAAAATTATTTAGTATAATAATTTTATTTATTAAATTTTAATATTTAATTTATATTTAAATAAATAAAAAATTAATTAAATTAAATTTTATATGAATTAATTAAATAAATTATATTGAATTAATAATTTAATTGTATTATTTATTAAATAAATAGATAATATGATATGAATAATAAATAAATAAAATAAATAGATAATATGATATGAATAATAAATAAATAATACGATTAATAAATAAATTATATTTGAATTAAAAATTTATGATAAAATTAATAAATAAATTAAATTTAAATTAATTTAAAAAATATTATAAATTTATTAATAGAATACAATGCCCAATTGTAGCAACTAATTCTAAGCACTTCGTGACCAGATGAAAAATAAAATAGTCAAAGATAGTGTTAGAAAAATAGAACCCATGTCTCCGAATTGTTTATGTTTTGATGGGAAGTGCAACGGTTCAAATTCGGCCACAAAATAATTATATTTTCGACCACAACTGTTGACGAACACATCCTCAACCCTCCCGAAAATCAAAACATTTTGCATACGTCTGCGTGTAAGCGTGGACAAATTTAAACCGATTCTTAACTGAATTGATTTGGATTGATTTAAAAATATTTAAATTAATTTTTAAATTAATATTTTATAAATTATTATTACAAATTTAAATTAATTTTAAATCACAAATCGCTAAATTAAATTATTTAAATAAATATCAAATATATTTATTATTATTATTTTATTATAATATTATAATTATATAATAAAAAATATATTAATTATTTTATTAATATTATATAATAAAATAATAAATTTATTATTTTAAAATTAAATCAAAAAATAAACTAAAATTTAAAATTTTATATTTTAAATTATATTTAAATTAATAAATTATTTTAATTTAAATTATATTATACAATTTAATTTAATTATAATTTATATCATGATATTGAATTAAATTAAATTGTTTAAATTTAAAATCTAATGTTTGGATCGATTTAAAATTTTTTATTTAACCGACCCAAACCGCAAACGCCCGGCCCTGCCCGCGTGATCTAAATAGAAGGACAACCATATTAGGGCTGCTAGAGTCTCTGACGCAGTTCAACTGAGGCAAAACTGGTTGGATTCTCTGACTTTCCCTCCTCTTCACGACTTGACACCAACAAAAACTAACGCAGATTCAGAATGGGTTCTTGGTGTCGACCCGGATCTTTCGGATGCTTTAGCAGTCTTGAAAACCGACCAGAGTGGCTGCTCTGCTCAGGTAAAAGAAATGACTGAGTGTGTTTGGTTATTGTAATGGCGGCCAGACATGGTCCAGGTGTCTACCTACTCCGTTGAATAATGGTGGAGACCTTTACATGTCTGGGAAAGGAAACAGAGGGGTTCATCGTTTCTCGATAATCAGCATTTTATGATTAGACGAGCTACATCTGAACTTCATATTCTTTAATTTTTCCCTTTTGTTGGTGAAAATTTTGAAATTAAATATTAAGAATATTGCCGGAAATGAATATGTTTTTGGTTTACTTTCGGAGTTAGTGCGCAATAATGTGCTTCAATTCATAAAAGCTTGACCCTGTTCCTTTTTCCAAAAAAAATAAATTATTTGTAACATTATTATGTGGAAAAGAAATTTATTCTTGCCAGTAAATTAAATGATGCACTTATTTTTGTATTTATTTGATTGTCTATTGTAAATGTAAAGCTGAAGCACTCAATATGAAGTTGGCTTTTGAATAAAATTGACCATAGAATACGCTTCCTGATGGCTTATCATGCTTCCGACCTGCCTTTCTTGGATCGTTTGTTGCTTCATATCGTTTAGTTCTTTTTTATCTCGTACAATAGGAGTGTTGGATTCATGGAACTTCTGAATAATGTTTAGCCTAGGCAGTAAAAATTGTGGAGGTCTTTTCATCAACTTGAGATGTGTTAAGACTTTCCCATTTTTCTTTCTTTCTATAGCACAAACCTTGATTCATTTTCTAAGGAGATTCAATTTTTCAAGTGAGATGATTTTGGTTGTCCACAATCTTACAGGCTTTTGATTCTCCTCACTTGCCTGTAGTAGTTGGTAAAAGGGTTCGATAGCGTTTGGATGCCAAGTCTACTGTTCTGTTGCTTTGCAGCTTAGATGCTCCAATTGGGATGTCATGACAATGACTACCATACTCTTCTCTTGTTCTTTTGCTTTTTCTCTATACCTCTACCCCTTTCTCTTGTCAGTTTTACTGTGTCTGTCTGTCGGGGGAGAAGATTCTATGTTGAGTTTTGTACCAAACGTTTTTTCAATTTTGATAAATACTGTGCATTTACATTTTACAAATTTATATTTTTCAACATTTTATGTTAGTAATCAACCCAACACACACACACACACACACACACACACAACCCATCAAATGAGAATTTTTAGCTCCCCTACTGTATCCATATAATGTAAAATATGGTATAAATAGTTACCACCATTGCAGGTTGATGAGGCACTACTTTTTTTTTTAATTATTTTTTCATTTAAGTGTTTGAAAAATTAGTTTTAAATTTTTTTATTAATTTAAATTATCTATGCTTTTATTTACTTCTATGGGCGGTTAGTTTTCATCTTTTTACTGTTTTTGGGAAAGCCTTTAGTTTCTGACATCATGATTATGTGTCCTGGTATATGCTCCAATTTCATTTTTTATCTACTGCTAGTGCTTGAATACTATGTAATGTATGCTGTTTTTCTTTCAGGAACAACTGCATATATAGAACAGTCAATACGTTATCCGCAAGATGGGAAAAAGGTTCGTGTTATCCTTGTTGGTAGAAGGATCCTTTATAACTGTTGTTTTGAACGATGGTTGCTAATTCATGTCATTGAGAACCTTGATTCAAAGAAATCAATATAGCCTAATTGAAAAGAAAGTCCCTTGGTAAATCAGTGCAATGGTCTTGGCTGTACCATGCTTTTGCCCAAGTGCTTTCACCTCTTTATTAGTTTGGATTTCTCTCTGTTGACAGCCTGTCCTTTCAAATTGCAGGTTGTAGAATGGTTTACTGACTCTGAACACATACATCTGTATTGAAACTTCTATTCTCTTGAATTTTAGTGCATGGATCCCTATTCTGTTTCGCGAGCAACTACCATTTACATTTTGATGTATCAGTTTGTAATCTTCTAAGTATTGATCTCTCTATTCCATTTCCTTCCTCTCCCCATTTTCCTTTTTTTTTTTCCCATTATAGTATTTATTAGTGAGCTGAACATTAGTTTTTGTTTGCTCTCAGTGAGGTCTCTCATCTGTTCTAGCATCTATCTAATAATGATTGTTGGAGGGCCATTCCTGTCCACAGTGAGGGGCTATATTTCATAAATAGTTAACGAGTTAAGAAAATGACTCTTTACCTCTTTCAGATTTGTTTTCCTGAATATTCAATGTGTAGAGAAAACATTGTCACGCTGCCAATTGTAGTTTTGTGTCATCTTTGAAAAGAAAATGGAGTGAAAAATTGCAGAACTTTCATAGTTGCTCGTCTAAGTTTCTCCTTTTACTTAAATGAAGGGTTGGTGGAGCGAAGGATTTGGATATGGATGATGGATTGGGATATTAGTTGCCTCTGGATTTTCTGTAGTCCCAATCCCATCCTTAACATGGAAGAATGGGTATGAACTCACACGAAGCACCTCTGCAAAGGTTTGTATCTACCGTTGTATCATATTTATGTTTATGTATAAATCTGTTTTTCTATTCATAAATGATGTGAACCCCATTGATTTGCAAGAGACCCACAATCGATATTGATGATTATAACCCCAGAACAGCTAAATCAGATTTTTTAAGAATAGAACCTTGACCCAAATGTTTAGAATAATCCCAAAACCTAAGGTATATTAAACCAAAGACCCAAGAATTAATTCAAACATAGAACCAGAGGTATAACAATGGTGGAAA